>MU728784.1:158236-177654 GCA_026770625.1 Nicotiana glauca
GCCCATTCGCATATTCCGTGTGAAGCATTTTGAAAAGTTTGACCGCACCCTGCTTCAGAGGTTGCCTACATATCCCAGGCTAAACAGGAATCAGGTCAGTGTAGTTCAGGAGTGTCTGGTAGCTGGGACTACCAGGAAGCTGTGATTTCACTGCTGTTGCTGCTGTTACTTCTTGCTGACCCCCCTTATTACACCATGTAAAGATAAAAATAAGCTAGCCTAAGCTATGCTTTATGAGCTACAAAAATCCTATATATGCCTTAAAACTTGCTCTTGTATTGCCTTGAACTTGCATCTTGTATTCTTCCAATGGAATTCTGGCTGTTGCCTTGACGATGTTTTGAAATATGTGTCCATTCTTCAAGTGGACTCCTGCTTGTGACTGCTTGAAAAGATATTCCCTTGTTCTCCAGGCAGGCTCTTGCTTGCGATTGCTTTGAAACATATTCCCTTATTCTCCAGGTGGGCTCCTGCTTGCGATTACTTTGAGAAAGTATTCCCTTGTTCTCCAGGTGGGCTCATGCTTACGACAAAACAGACAACCAAAGAAAATTTTTCTGCCCCAGTATGGTGATTGGGCATATGATGTTTTCAGATAATTAAAAACTAGAATTTGGATTGTACTTCCCTTGTTTTTCAGGTGGGTGCCTGCTTGTTGTATTAGAAAAGATATTCCCTTTGTTTTTTAGGTAGGTGCCTGCTTGCTACGTTTGAAAAGATATTCCCTTTATTCTTCAGGGGGGCTCCTCCTTGCTGTCTTTGAAAAAGATATTCCCTTATTCTTTAGGTGGGCTCCTGCTTGCTAAATTTGAAAAATATTCCCTTTATTCTTCAGGTAGGCTCCTGCTTGCTGAATTTGAAAAATATTCCCTTTGTTCTTCAGGTGGGCTCCTGCTTGCGATGCTTATTCCCTTATTCTCCAGGTGGGCTCCTGCTTGCGATTACTATGAGAAAGTATTTACTTGTTCTCCAGGTGGGCTCCTGCTTACGACGAAACAGACAACCAAAGAAAATTTTCTGCCCCAGTATGGTGGCTGGGCACAGTGATGAGTGTTAAATTGAATTATTTTTCCAACTATTGTAAGAATTTGAAAGCTAAGTCCTATTATCCAGGGAGGTCCTGAAAATTTCTAAATTATTTCTTCTAAAAGTATTACTTCCACTAAAAAGTCTTAAGCTACTCCCCATTATCCAGGAAGGTCTTGACAAATCCTATTACGACTTCTACTATATCTTAATATCTAAACAGATCTTAAACTACGTCCCATTATCCAGGAGGGTCCTGACAACTTCTATTACAACTTCCACTATATCTTATTCTTAAAACTACGTCCCATTATTCAGGAGGGTCCTGACAACTCTTATTACGACTTCCACTATATCTTGTTATTTATACTGGCTTTAAAACTACACCCCATTATCTAGGAGGGTCCTGACAACTCTTATTACAATTTTTACTATATCTTGTTCTTAAAACTACGTCCCATTATTCAGGAGGGTCCTGACATTCTTAAGTAAACTTTAGAATAAACTCATATTCTTTTTTATACCAAGTTATGTTTCTCATGATTGTTTTTCCATTTAAACTAAGTTCTATTTTCCAGGAGGATCCTGAGAATTTCCAGTTATACCTATTCGGGTCCTGCATTTCTTTACGGAGGATTTCTCCGAAGCAAATTTTTGCCCCTGTTTCAATCAAAGAAAATTTTGTCAATTTAAAATGTGGTGGTTGGTTTGTGGCCTTGAACTTTGATGACGATTGCTCTTTCACTTCCCATGACAACTGATTTTCACTTGAATATCTGGCCTATTTACTGACTATCCATTTCTCCACCGTCCTTGACACAGAAAATACCTCTTCTTTGTTCAAACCCGCATTCCTTACTGCCTGACATTTACCAATTCCTTGTTTTCATGAATTTTAAATTACGACAATTGCCATCCCACTCAAAGTGTATGTTGTTCTTTCTTGATGGATCCCACTAGCTCCGATCTTGAAGTCTATTGTTCCTTCACTTTCCATGATAACTGACTCCCAATCGAGGTCTTTGTTTATTTATTGACTAACCACTTTCTTTGTTCCTTTTGACATAGAAAATATCTTTGATCCGTTTGCCACCCCCCTCTATCTTTGTTGTATTATTCCTTGTATTTCAAATGAATCTCCAAAACATGTCAATTGCCACCCACTCAGTATGTTTGTTGTTTTTCTTGATTTAACCATTGGCCTCGACTTTGCTCCTTCACTTGTCATGATAACTGATTTTATTTGAAGACTTCAATTGTTCCTTGACTGACTACTTCCTTTATCAAAATATGTCTCTCCTCCGTTCTAACCCTATACTTATTTATTGTATTGCTCCTAAATTTACACTTACCAACCTTTTATCTCCTATGAACCCCAAAGCATTTGAATTGTTACCAACTTCATCGCACATGTTGTTCTTTTTGATTTAAACCACCGGCCTTGCCCTTGAGGTCTACTGCTCCTTTGTTAGCCATGATAACTTTTTCATTGGCGTATCATCCTTTGTCAATCCTATCAAGAGAAATTCTTTGATCTGTTTACCCGTCCTTCATTTATTGAGCCTTTATGTTTCCCAAGGATCTCGAAATCATATTGATTGCTGGCAACCCAATCATGTTTGATATTATTTTCTGACTTATGACAATTTGATGTGCTGGCCGGATCCCATTTCGTGCAATTGGAAAGTTTGATGACAAATTTTGAAGTCATTTATTTACTTGTTATGACCCGAGAGTCTCAAGAAGAGAGAGTAAAACCAGGTGGGACGAATAGAGTGAAGGAAAATGGAAAGAGATGATTCCTAACAAGAAACCTATAAAGTAACGACCCATAGGATGTGGATACCGACTCTAGCAACCCTGACATGCACTTGCAGCCTTTTCTGTATAGCAAATCTGATGTCCAGCTCTTGTTGCAATTTTTTGCCGTGAAACTGGTCTTCAGTGCTCCATTTGCTCAATCTGGTTCATAATCCTTAGTCGACTTGTAGTGCCCATAGGGTTTTCACTATCAAGCCTCTCTCATTTTGATTTTTTTCTCAACTCACCGTCGCCTTACGGTGCCCGTGAAGGTTTTCACCAATAAGACTCTCTCATTTTGATTTCTCTCATCTTGGGGTACCCGTGGTGGTTCTCATTATCATGACTCTCTAATTCTTCATTTACTTTGTTTAGACTGGAGTGTTGCCCCTGATGTGATTCACCTTTGCTCGCTTGACTCGGCATTTCTTGAAGATTTATCGGAAGGTCTTTCTTTGGACTGCAATGTAGCTTTTGGATGGGTTTAGAAAGAAGGGTATAAAGGCTTAAAATATTTCAACGTGGGTTAAAAAATTACAACTTTTGGAATCATATTTCTTGCAACAACCATAACTTTTGCCCCAGTTTCCTTCTTGGGGATTCTTGAATTTTTCTTCTGTTGTGATTGAACCTCAGTGAGGCTGCCTACGTACCCTTTCGGGATCAAGTCAAACGTAGTTCAGGCAACTACATATGTTGTTGCGATGTTTTCCTTCCTTCCATTCTTCTTTTTCATTTTCTTTTCCTCTTTTTTTTCTTTTCTTTTCTTTTCTTTCTTTTTCTTCTTTTTCTTCTCTTTCCTTTCTTCTTTTTCTCTTTCTTTTCTTTCTTTTCTTTTCTTTTCTTTTCTTCTTTTTTTTTCTTCTCTTTCTTTTCTTTTCTTCTTTTCTTTTTTGCACTATTTTTCTCTTATTCCTCCACTTACTTCCTCATTAAATCCTCGAATTTTGTTTGTTGATTCCGAAAGAGGGATACGAAAGAAATTCTAATAAGGCTCAAAGGGATAACAAAGGATAAAGTGTTTGGATAGTAGAACAAAATGCCTTCGTCATTCCAATCATCAAAACATACCGAGTACAAACTATGCAGTTAAACACCTTTTGATTGATTCACATATTTGACTTCTGTATTTGCCGATTCCTAATATCATTGGACGACAATCTCGATACCACAAATAGTCCCTTTAGACTTGGGGCATTCTTGCCTTTGGCTTTAAACCGATGAGGCATGATGCATTTTCACAATATTTCTTTATGTTCTATTTTCCCCAGTTTCACTTGATTCAGGCTTTAAAGTATTCCAGTATGTTTTTATTTCTTCCGAGTACCTTTACTTCTTCAACATTGTTTCATTGCTAAACTGACTTTTAAACCAGGCCGAGAATTTTGTGCATGTCATGTAACTAAAATCAGCATGAAAAGAATTGTAAAATGATTAGAAATGGAGTGAATAGAAATGTCAGAAAACAGAGAATTGTATTAGACTGATGGGTTGAAACAACAAAATGAACAAACTAGACTAGAATTACAAACCTAGACGGCACTAAACAAGTTTATTACTAAAAAAAAGCAAAGTGGAAAGATAGAAGGGTTTGACTCCCAAGACAGTATCCGGATTACAACCCTAAAATAACCCGGCCAACAGAAATGACACAAAAATAAACCACCAAAACTCCACTCTGGGTGACTGAGAGGTGGAGTGTCTTCCCCAATTGTCACGACCGGTATCTTAGCCACTGAGTTTCACATCAATATTGCCAAAACTAATATTGACCTTGATCAACAAGTTCCCAAGATAAATCGCAGGCTCCTTGCCATTGTTACTGACCACACTTACCCCTTCTCGGATCATTCTTTCTATTTCCCTTTTCAAAAAACGACAGTCTTCAATGCTATGCCCCTGGACATTAGAGTGATACATGCATCGAATAGTAGGATCAAAGACTTTCACCTTTGGGTCTAGAGTATATCCAAGGAGTGGTTTAATCAGACCAACTCGTTTTAACTTTTCGAACAAACTTGTGTATGATTCGCCAATGGGCGTAAAATTATTCATTTGCCTTTGTTTCTCTCCATGTCTCAGTTTTCCAGTATTGTTGAGTGCTTGAAAGTGCTGTACACGAGAGTTTCGGGCTATTGGTGCCTGCTTCTGGGAGTGACTTGGTAGTGGGGGATATGGCCGGGTGTTACTTAGTAGATGGGGTGGCTTTTGGGGATGTTCACGGGGTTGGTATTGTGGTTGGGAGCTTTTAGCAAGAACGACCACCGGACCTTGTTGTTTGCGAAGACTATGACCTGATGGTTGGACAAAAGATCGGGTGTTTTTTGGTGGATGGGTTTGAGGTTAGTTTTGAGGTTGAACAGGTTTGACAAGAACAATTATCGAACCTTGTTGTGGATGGGACTCAACAACATCTTTTCTATCAATGGCAGAATCATCCCGAGCAACCTGCTCGTTCCACTTGAGCCATAAATCCTTAAAGCTCTCCTTGGGTTTCTTTTCATTCTGAGATAGAGAAGAGCAATTTGGGGCAATGTCTTTATTGTACTAAAAATGTCGCACGAAATCTTGAGCCATGTCACCTAATATAGGCCATTTGTCAACATCGTGACGATTATGCCATTCTAAAGCTGCCCCAGTCAAACTCTTACTGAAGTATGCCATCAACAAATCATCCTTATCCCCGATACCTCTCATTTCATTGCAATAGACCCTCAGGTAAATTACCTAATCTCCAATCCCATCGTACAAGTTAAAATTCAGCACTTCGAACCCCACGAGCAAATGAAGGTCGAGGGACACAGACGATTCTTTGCTAACCATGTTACCATGGTCTCCAATTTCTTGTATTTTATTTAGGGATTGTTCTTTCGGCTTTATGGCTATTTCATTTCGCCCTAGACCTTTTCATTTTTGACATGAAGCTCATCCCGAGGGCTCTTCCCGTATTTATTGTCCGGGGTAGTAGATATGACAGGAGACATTGGTGGTGGCGGGGGTGGTGCCTTTCCAGTTATCCAGGTTTGATACCTATCTGCCATGTGCTGTCTCAACATCCGCACTTCTTCACAATCCATTTTCCCGTTCACCCACCTGTTGTCGGGTACCGGTACCAACCACATCAATTCTATTGTTGTTTGCCATCGCCTTTTGTTGTCGAGAAGAATTACAACTTTGGAAACCACAACCAACCACCTTTCTGGAATGACAACATGAAACCACCATGTTAGCGTTAAGGCATTGATTTTTCCTTTTCTTTCCTTGTTTTCCGCTATTTTCTTTTCTTTTTGCCTTTATGTGGCTTCCCCCCCCCCCTTTTTAGTTATGGTCGAATCCTATGTGGATTGCCTACGTATCATGACCCCGCATGAATCAGACCGAGCGTAGTTCTTGCAAATTAATGCAAAATTTTTTTTTTCTTTTTTGTTTTAAATTGTTTTTCTTGACGGGAAACTACAGAAGTGGAATTAGAATAACGAAACACAGACTCGATGATAAAAAATAGATCCAGAGTACATCAAAACTTCACATCCTGGGGCCTGTGGGGCATCTCTCGGCATCGCCACAGGCTTCCATAAGACTGAGAAGCTTTCAATGTCAATTGAGACTATTTTTAACAACAAACGGCCATGTAATGGCTTATCTTGACAAAGTGGCTATTTTTTCAAAAATTTCGTTTAAGAAGCTACAAATTCAAAATTTCTTATCCTGGTGCCCGTGGAGCATCACTCGGCATCGCCACAGGCCAACACAAGACTGAGAAGGTTTTAATGTCAATTGTGACTATTTTTTTACAAAATTGGCCCTGTAATGTCTTATTTTGACAAAGTGGCTATATTTTGCAAAATTTAGTTTAAGAAAATAAACTTGAAAATTTCTATCCTGGGGCCCATGGGGCGTCATTCAGCAAAACACAGGCCAATCGCAAGACTGAAAAAATTTTAATATCAATTATGGCTATTTTAGCAAAAATCGGCCATGTAATGGCTTATTTGACAAAGTGGTTATTTTTTTTTTTGTAAAGTTGATAGATGACCCAAATTTGATTTTGTGGATACAGCCTTTCAGCATTTCCGCAAGGGATATTTCAAGGCTGTGTCCACAAATTATTTAAAATAACTCAAAGTGGCTATTCCTGCAAAACCGGCCTTCCGGCGTCCTTTTGACGGACATTCGGCTTGTTTTAAACAAAAATAGCACCATCCGACTTATTTATAACAAAAATCAAAACTTTGACATTTTCCGACTATTTTCATAAAAAGGTATGGTTGGACCCGTCAAGGGTTGCCTACGTATCTCACACATGGTGAGAATCAAACCAGCGTAGTTCGGGCAAACTATTTTAAAACAAACCATTTTTTTTCATTTCTAATTTTTGGCAAAAATCAAATAACCAAACCTATTTTAAAGCAAAAATTTTCATTTTCATTTTTATTGGCAAAACAAACTATATATTTTTAAATTTTTGAAAATAAGGCAAAATAACAATTTTTATTTATTTTCAATAACCCCGAAAAATAAAACTCTTTTATATTTTCTTTTGCTTTAGTTTAAAATGAATTATTAAAAATCAAAACCTTTCTATTTTTCAACCCCCTTTTCTTTTTTTTAAAAAAATTTTTGGCAAAGTTTCGATCGTATTTGGGTATCGGTTTTTTCTAAAACTAAATAATTACTATTATTTTCTCTTGTTCTTTTTTTTCACAAATTTTTATTCTTCTTTTTTTTCAACCGGTCAGCATACGGGCTCGAGACAAATAAATGCAACACGTAAAATGCATGGTGGTCATTTCATATCCGGATACCTGTCCTAGACGGACCCAACCCCTGTGTTGAGTCCCCCAAGTCACACGTGATGCAAATAAACGTCCCTATTCTAAGTTCAAAACCTGGTTATATGTCCTAGATTGTGTACCCGAGCGGATAACTCGAGTCGAGGAGGGGGCTACGTACCGGGAACCAAAAGGTCATCCGGCTTAGTAACTTGTCCGACCTCTTGCTTATTTCAGGGTATTGACACTAACAGAATAGGGAGTCTTAACCAGTAAGCACATCCCTGGAGGTGAGAAGAGAAGGGTTTTCGGCACAGTTTATATACAATTCAAATAATATCAAAGCGGTAAACATTTAGCCCATTAATAATGAATATATAGGGAAATCAGATATAAACAAATTCAACAATTATTCCGAGCTTGAATTGTTCAAACCCTGAACTGAATTTCTAGGTTTCTTTTCCCCAGCAGAGTTGCCAGAGCTGTCACACCTCCTTTTTCTGCGATTTAATACACCCCGCGAAGGGCGTAAATGAGTTTTTGCAATTAAAGGACAGTCAGAACGAGATTTATTATTATTTATTTAGAGTCTCCACTTAGAAAATTAATGGTGTCCCAAGTCACCAGTTGAATCCCGAACCGAGGAAAATATGACTCTGTTAACAGTCTGCGAACCAGAAATCCGAATAAGGAATTCTGTTAATCCGGGAGAAGGTGTTAGGCATTCCCGGATTCCGTAGTTCTAGTACGGTCGCTCAACTGTTGTATTTGATTTTATCTGATTTCAATACATGTTCTATTTTATGTGTCTTTTATTAATAACCCACTTTTATTATATTTATTATTTATTTTACAAGAATTACAACGTCGTGAAAATGTATCTTGAACCACGCCGTACCAGTACGCCCGTGGCTTTTAACACATTTCAACTTCGTTGAGATTTGGATTTGGGTCACATAAATGTGCATCCGCATTTAGGAAATTAAGATTATTAAAAGTCATGCCTAAAGCGACTAACGTGTTATATCTTTTGGGAAGGCCGTGAAATTCGCTAAACGGCCTATCCCGAATACTAAGTATTTAGTAAGTAATTAATGAGGGCCCCACAATTGTGTATTTGATTTGGCGAGGCTCTTCTCATTGTTATTTATTTAAGGCCAAACTAAAGTAGCTAAGTTTTTCTATTTTTTTGTCTCTAAAGGTCAATTAATCCATGAATATAAATTCGAACTCCCAATTCAAGTCCGAACTCAAACAAAAGGGAATACCTTTTAGCTTGAGCCTGCTACCTAATTAAGAATCCAATTTTATATTCATAAATTAATTTCCTATATTCCTAATTATTATTTTTTAATATTATTGTATTTGGGATTTTTGATTCTCATTTAATATTTCAATAATGTTTTTGGGCCCAATACCAACGAAAAAAAGCACACCTAATTCTACTAATCTTTTCTTGTGGAATTTAAACTAGGCCCACAAATGAATAACCAAGCTTAACCCCAGTTCGTCAATGAAAATGTCCTTATTATTTCGGATGCTATTTATTTCCTACAAACCAATTTGATTCATGAGTCAATTATCCATTTCCATGTACAGTGAACAAAACACCAACTATGATTTTACTCTTATTCCTATTAGCATGTATTCACAGGCCTGAATTACCGTTCTGTACATTATCATTGTATTCTAGTCACTAGTGCCATTTCATATTATTTAGGAGTTTAAAAATTTGATCATTGATTTTTATACAGGATCGCCTTTCACTGATAATTGCCTAAACAAAGTAGATATGCATTTAACAATTTTTAATTTATTTTTGAAAATATCTCAACCCGAATCATTAGCATAATTATAATCAGTCACAACTTATGTTTACTACGAGATTAGTTAATAATATTACCCTAATCACAGTTAAAAATCAATATGAATAACAGCACAATTCATTTTCATTTACAGTCCAGTTTTGCAAGTTCAACATAGTGATTTGAATTTGAAATTTATAATGAACGCATTTACTCCTACTTTCAGTTCAAAATTACTATATCACATATCATAACTAATGCTACATTATACAAAAGCACTACCTCATGAACGATTTGAATAATGTTTCCAAATTAACAATCCATTACAGCCAAGCTTCTAGAATTCAAGTCATTAACAATCAAAACCTAACAATCGATTCAATTACCAACAAAAATAAAGCAATAAACTTAGGAGACAGAATTTCTTCCAGTAAAACAAACGATCATGTATATTGTTTCAAATTCCTTCCAACAGCTTCATCAACACAGGAGTCGAAGAAATACCTGGAAATTTACACAAGTAGAAGTAGAGGAAGTCAGCCACAGCACAGTAACAACAACAAATAATTTCCAACAGCTATCGAATAACCAGCAACCAAGGAATAGGTTCGAAATCCAGTAAAGTTCAAAATTCAACAGGAACTAGCCAAAACAGTGTATTTGAACCCTAAAAACTACTCAAATTTGCGTCACATAACATCTGGTCTACAAATTCCAAATGTTGAATCTTAACAATTGAAATCAGCTAAAAATCCAATGGAACAGTATTTTTTTTTTGGTTTCTACTGATTTTTGGATTGTTTTTGGATTTTAGAAGGAATTTAGATCTAGAAGAAGAAAATTTGAATATGAAAATCTTAATTTCAGATCTAGAGCTTATCATATATTTTTGAGAATTTTTTGGGATATAAAAACTTGTGAAACAAGGTATTTTAATGACTATTTATAGAAAATTTTAAGGTGCATTTCAGATTTTTATTTTTTGCTCATTTGTCCCTCTTTATTTCTTTTTTAAACCTCTAACTTCTAACTTGTTGCACAAGTAAGTGCAACTATTTATTTAAAATGTGCACTACAGCCCACTCTAGAATGTTTTATCCCTTTACAATCCCTATTCTACCCTCACTTGCATTCTAAAATTACTAATTTTGCAAAACATGCCATTTTTCCTTCCCAAAACTGCCCTTCACCTTGGCTGTAATTACCATTACACTACTTTGCTATTCCAAAAGTGCCCCTACTTAACTTCTGAAATTACTGCCTCTAATTCCTTTCTTCTTCTTCTTAATTTTTATTATTTTAGACTGACTATGATTGTTAATTTTTAAACAGCTATAACCAATCATGATTAGCAAAAACTAGACACTAAAATCACTGAACAAATAGAATTTGAAACAGAATTAATACTAATCACAAAACAGGATAGAAATATTTATCAAAGTTAATCAAACATTAACAAAAACGAACAGATTGTAGACTTAAAATTCGACTAATCCTAATCAGTCAATAATCGATCAAAACTAATACTTAATGAATCGACTGAAACACAATCACATTAAACTAACAGAAGAAGAATTCATATGTATTATCTAAAAAAAATTTGCCAACAACTTACAACCTAATGTAACTAATTTTATTCTAAGTAAGAAAATGTTTAAAATTAAAAACTAAAATCACTGACACGAACAAAATTTGAAACACAATTAATAGTAAGCTCACTTACTGATTCACTAATCAAATCTAATTTTAAGAATTTCAACTAATCAAATCAAAACAAATGATAAAAGAGTGACAAAGGGAATTAATCATAAAAATAATAAAAATAAGTAAAAAAACTCACTGATTATCCTAGGGTTCTGCAATATTCATTAATCGCTAAGCTCGAAATTTTTTTGGAGTCTTCGATACCAAGCCCATCTCCAAAGAACATCAGGGATTATGGAGCATCAATCTTGGACTCATTTGGACCCGTTAGGGTTCTGTTTTTGACTCGTGAGAGTTAGGGTTGTTTGAGCAAATTTATTTAGGTATTTTTGAGAGTTGGGGGGTGGAGAGGATCTAGGTATGAGTTCTGGGGTCGTTTGGGGTGGCGCCACCACCCGAGAATCTTGTGGCGGCGCTAGGGTTTAGGAATTTTATAGGGTTGTGGTGGGATTCAACGGAAAATACCTCATATTCGTGATGGGGGAAGAAAATAGGTAAAGTGGTGAAATTTTGGTGGGGTTTGACGGTTAAGCTCCGCCGTATGACGAATTCCGGCGACGGCAGGCGGTGGTCTACGGTGGCAAGCTACAGGAGTGTACGAGGAAGGAAAAAGGAACTGTCTTTAGGGTTTGTAACGTTTGTTATGTATTTACATGACCTATTTAATACGGACCATTGGATCAGGGGAAAGAATGGCTGGGATTTAACGATTTTAAACGACGTAGTTTTGATTAAAAAGGGGGTGGACCGAGTATATGATCGCTTGGGCCTGAGCATTGTTTTGCTTTTGGCTTGTGTAATTAGCCCAAAGTTAAAATCAGTCCATCTCTTTTTGTTCTTTTATTTTTTCTTATATTTTCTTCATATTTTTGTATTGTATTTTCATTTTGTATTTTGTATTTTATTTTTCTTTTCCAATTTTATATATTTTTTCTTATTTTATTAAATTGTTAAACTAACTAAAACTAATTAAATTCTAGAATTTATTTAATAACTATTTATAGCAATTTTCAATTAAAACACTAAAAATGCTATTTTTGATTTTTTCTTAAATTATTTCGAAATAAATTAATACTAAATTGTAAAATTAAAAATCCTAATACATATGCATATTTTTTGTATTTTTAATATAAATTATTATGCAACTAATTAACACATAAGTGCAACAAATTTCAATAAAAATTGTAAAAATAATGAAAATTCATTTTGTTTGAATTTTCGGAATTATTTACTTAGGCAAAAAAATCACATGCTCACACTCCGAAAATAAAAGTTTCCATCATTTGGATGGTGATTTGACCTATGATGTAGAGCCAACAGCTATTTTGGAGTGACAGGTTCGGAAGTTGAGGTCGAAGGATATAGCTTCAGTGAAGGTGCCGTGGAGAGGTTGGCCTGTGGAGAGGTTGGCCTGTGGAGAGGTCATTCTTTATCCTTCATTATCCATGTTTTATGTGGTCGAGTTGATTGGTTTGAGTTAGTGAATTTAGTAAGAAATGAGATACTTAGTCTCCTTTAAAAAGGCTTAAGTTAGAAAAGTCAACCGGATATTGATTTATGTGTTATAGGGCTCGGATGTGAGTTATGATGGTTCGATTATCTTTGGAGGCAATTTGTGACTTAGGAGCATGATCGGAAGTGGTTTTGGAGGTCCGGTGTAGAGTTAGGCTTGAATTGGCAAAGTTAGTATTTTGAAAAATTACGATTGTTAGGTGATATTTTGATCTGAGGGTTGAAATGAAATTCCTAGAGTTTCTATAGCTTTGTTATGTGATTTGGGATGTGTGTGTAAAATTTCAGGTCACTCGGACATGGTTTGGTTGGGTTTTTTATCAAAAGCGTGTTTCGGAAATTTTTAGAAAACTTAGGCTTGAATTCGATGTGTGTCGCACCTCCTTTTACTTTTTATTTATTTACTTAAAGTACCACTTATTAATACTACACCCCGGGAAGGGATATAATAATAAAAAGGAAAGGAGTTTTTCCAATTAAAGGACAGTCGGAACGGAATTTATTTATTAAATTTCAGAGTCGCCACTTGGGAAAATAATGGTGTCCCAAGTCACCGGTTTAATCCCGAACCGAGGAAATTATGACTCTGTTACAGTCTGCGAATTAAAAATCCGGATAAGGAATTCTGTTAACCCGGGAGAAGGTATTAGGCACTCCCGGATTCCGTAGTTTTAGCACGGTCGCTCAACTGTTGTTTTTGTTTTTATCTGATTTTTATATGCTTCATTTTTGTGCGTTATTAATGTCCCGCTTTTTCATTTTTTAAGAATTGCAACGTCGCGAAAACGCATTTTTTGAGTCACACCGTACCAGTACGCTTGTGACTTTAGTGCATTTCAACTTCGTCGGGATTTGAATTTGGGTCACATAAATGTGCACCCGTATTAGGAATGTGATATTATTAATCGCGCCTAAAGTATCTACGTCTTTATTAATTTTGGGAAAGACCGTAAAATTTGCTAAACCGTTCTTCCGAATCTAAGTGTTTTATAACAATTAATTGAGGGCCCCGTGTACTTTAGCTTAAAACGAGGCTCGTCTCATTGTATTTTTTAGAGGCCAAGCTAAATAACTAGATTTTCTATTATTATCTCTAATGGTCGACTAATTAATAAGTATGAGCTCAAATTTTTAATTCAGGTTCGAATCCGGGCAAAAGGGCGAGACTGTTTATCTCGTATCTCCGACCTCATATTTACCAATTAACTTCTATATTTTGGTACTCTTTATCTGACTGTCACTATGCTTGACTCTTTATTATTTTATTATGCATCAGCGTTGCCCTTTCTTTTTGATCCTAAACTTGAATTCAAATATGCATGAACTGTCTAAAACTTTAACTACAAGAGCCAATTTTGTTTACTAGCTTATATTCAGCATATGTTCAGCATTAGAATTAAACTTTCAACCATACAAATACAGTAAACCAAAACAAAATGCCTAATGAAAAAATACTTGTTTTTAATGAAGTAAACAGTAACTATAATCATCTGCAATAATACCTAAATCTATTATAAAGTTTCTCTTAGTTCTTATTTGTGAAACAAAATCCAAGTACAACAATCATTAATTGAATCACAAATGACAATCTAAAAATGTTATAATACTAACAGAGATTTAACTATAACAAAGCTTCAACTTCATTCATGTTTGGACTGGACTTTACATGTTGTGTTTCAGAAATAATACCTGTAATGAAGAACAAAAGGAGATCAATCTTCAAGTGTCAACAGGCAATAACAAAATCAGCAACAATGTAGCAACAGCATATCAGGAAATCAAGTCCAAAGACAACAGGACTTTTGGAAACTTCAGATTTTTCAAACTTCAAACAAAATCACAACAATCAAAACATCATTTAAATGCTCAAACTCTAATTTTCAAGGTCTTTTTTTTTAGCCTCTTCGAACCCCCTTTTACAAGTCATTACATGCCCTTTTATAAGAAGAAATTAGGGCAGCTCCTTAAAAATCTATTTTCACTATAGGTCCCTTTTTTAATTTCACTTTGACCTCTCATTTTCTGACTTGTTGCCCAAGTAACTACTAACCAAAATATTAGAACTTACACTAAAACCCCACTAGGAAGGTCTTAGAAGGTTCTTTTAGAAATACAATACCTATACTACTCTTACCCCTATTTTAAATTTACTATCCTAAAAGATTCTACCCTTTTCTTATGCCCATACTACCCTTGAAACCCCCTAAAATTACTGCAGCCCTTTAATTAACTGAACCAAAACCTTTTTACCCCTGCTAATTTACTAAAGCCAATCCTAATTCATCTTAAATCAGCTATAACCAATCATACAGGCTAAATTTTAACTAATTATCCTACATGCCTAAGTTAATACCCATTTTTAACAATTAACACAGCCAACATTGAAATCAACAATCGTAAACTAAAATCAAAAGCTGAAATCATGGAAACAAATGAAAGGAGAAACTGCGACCCCAATTAAGAATCCAAACACAAAGGATCATCAGGGAATTATATTTACGCAGCCGACTGAAACAAATTTGAGTTGACTAACTATCATAATGCATTTAAGAGCAGGAAGAACAATTTTCATACAATATTCAACTTAAACCAATCAATCAAATTAATCAAAATCAAACTAAATCTTGGGAATTAAGCCATCACAAGACCATTTAAGGCCGGATAGGGCAGACATTAAACTTGTTAACATGAACAAGGAAATTAACTACAATTTTTCTGCCATTTAAACAAATATTGTGATGTCTAATGCTCAAACATGATACCAGATTAAACCATATGCATGAACGAAATTACAATTTAAACTGAACAAAAATAAGCGAAACAGAGAAGTAAACTTACTGAAACTCAAATCCCTAAACATGACTCGAAATTAACTTCAATTTGAAATTATGAACCCATCTTATAGGAAATGAACCCATAATCTTAACCAGAAATAACTTGCCTTGACAAAAAATGAAAATTTCCCAAACTAGTCTGGGATGGCAAACTTCAAATTGGTTGATACTCGGCACATTTCGATGGGCTCTGAGTGTGGATTCATGGTGAGGAAGGTTGGTGGACCCTTTGGTAGCAGTTTGGGTTCGATTGGATGAGTTTGAAATTTGACCGGACTTTTTGATCTCATTTTTGAGACGATTGGCTTACATTCGATGGCCAATGCTTGCATATTCAGACTGAGGGGGTCGAGGTGGCTCGAGGGTGTTAATTTGGGGCTGAACGCAGGTGGCGCCGCCACCGGAGATGGTGAGGACTAGGTGGCGGCTGATTAGGGTTCGAAGAAGGGGTGCTGTGAAGGAGACGATGAGAGGGGGTATGGGGGGGTCGGGGTCGTTCGGACAGATTTATATCAAAGGGGGTAGAGTTCCTGGCCGTTTGATCAAAGCTTCAATGGTTCAGATCTATTAACCTTTAAACGATGCCGTTTTGGCATAGCCTGGGGCAGATCGGGTTTGGTCCCTTTGAGCCTAGGCAGGTGTTATACAGGGATTTTGATGTTTAAAATTATCAAATACCAATACATTTTACTCTTGTAGTGAACTCAGTAGTTCAATTAACCCAAATTGGAAAGTATATTTGATTATCGACTGAATCCAATCGGAAATGGCAGAGACACGGAATTCGCGTGTCTCTATTATATAATAGAGATGATAAAGACACGGTACTCGTGTCTCTATCATCTAATAGGGATGATAGAGACACGGAACTTGCGTGTCTTTATTATCTAATAGAGATGATAGAGACACGGAACTCGCGTGTCTCAATTATCTAATAGAGATGATAGAGACACGGAACTCGCGTGTCTCAATTATCTAATAGAGACAAGAAACTCGCGTGTCTAATAGAGATGATAGAGACAAGGTAAGGGTTGGGCTCAGGTAGATATCTTCTTGGCCTGGGTTGTTTGGATCCATTTGAGCTACTGATTTGGGCTATTAGTTATTTCTTCTTTTGTATCTTCTTATTTTGTATTTTTACCATTATTTCTTTTGTATTTTGTATTGTACTTTTGTATTGTTATTTTTTCGTATTTTATTTCCTTTGTATTTTCTATATTATATATTAGAGTCGGCAATTTTCCACTTTAAAGCATAAAAATGTTATTTTGGTTTTTTTCCTTTAATTTTGTAAAAAAAAATGAATTAATATCTACTCCATATGAAATTAATTTCTAAATGCATTTTTTTTGTATTTTTATTTATCATACGCAAATAACATGCAAACAATCATCACAAAATTCACAAAAATTGTAAAAACAAAGAAAAAAAATTGTTTTATTTGAATTTTATGGGAATAACTCGTATGTAGGGTAAAAATCACATGCTCACAGCTGCCCCCCTTTGCTCGGGAACACGAAGAGTTTTCGTGCAAAGATAAGTGAGCAAATATGAGCGATTTTTACCCGTTCGCGTATTCTGTTGTGAAGCATTTTTGAAAAAAATTTTGACCGCACCCTGCTTCAGAGGTTGCCTACATATCCTGGGCTAAACAGAAATCAGGTCAGTTTAGTTCGGGAATGTCTGGTAGTTGAAACTACCAGAGAGCTGTGACTCTATTGTTGTTGCTTGTTATTGCTGCCTGCTGATCTCCTTATTACACCGTGGTAAAAAGAAAATAAGCTAAAATATGCTCTATGTTTATGAATTACAAAAATCCTATCTATGTCTTCCAACTTGTTCTTGTGTTGCCTTGAACTTGTATCTTGTATTCTTTTGACTCTGTCCATTCTTCAGGTGGACTCCTGCTTACTATTGCTTGAGAAAGTATTCCCTTGTTCTTCAGGTGGGCGCCTGATTGCGACTTGCTTTGAAATGTATTCCCTTGTTCTTCAGGTGGGCGCTTGTTTGTGACTTGAAAAGATATTCCCTTATTCTTCAGGTGGGCGCCTGCTTGCAAAACCTTGAAAAGTGTTCCCTTGTTCTTCAGGTGGGCGCCTGCTTGCAAAATTTTGAAAAGTATTTCCTTGTTCTTCAGGTGGGTGCCTGCTTACTAAACTTTGAATAGTGTTCCCTTGTTCTTCAGGTGGGCGCCTGCTTACTACAAAAATAAAGAAAAACTTTCGGCCCCAGTATGGGGCTTAATGCTATCAAGCTAAAAGAAGAATTTCATTTTGCGAAAAATATTTCCTTGTTTTCCAGGTGGGCGCCTGATTGCAAAACTTAAAGAAAAATATTCCCTTGTTATCCAGGTGGGCGCCTGATTGCAAAACTTAAAGAAAAATATTCCCTTATTCTTCAGGTGGGCGCCTGATTGCAAAACTTAAAGAAAAATATTCCCTTATTCTTCAGGTGGGTGCCTGATTGCAAAACTTAAAGAAAAATATTCCCTTGTTATCCAGGTGGGCACCTGATTACAAAAACTTAAAGAAAATATTCCCTTGTTATCCAGGTGGGTGCCTGATTATGAAAACTTTGAAAAATATTCCCTTGTTATCCAGGTGAGTGCCTGATTACAAAACTTTGAAAACTATTCCCTTGTTATCCAGGTGGGTGCCTGATTACAAAACTTTGAAAAATATTCCCTTGTTATCCAGGTGGGTGCCTGATTACAAAACTTTGAAAAATATTCCCTTGTTATCCAGGTGGGCGCCTGATTATAAAACTTTTAAAAATATTCCCTTGTTATCCAGGTGGGTGCCTGATTGCAAAAACTTTGAAAAATATTCCCTTGTTATCCAGGTGGGCGCCTGATTGCAAAAACTTAAAGAAATATTCCCTTGTTATCCAGGTGGGCGCCTGATTGCAAAAACTTAAAGAAAAATACTCCCTTAGTTTGATAACTGGGTATAGCTTTTCAAAATAAAAGTTAATACCTCCTTCATTGTTCGGTAGATTTATGATCGTTGATTCTTTCATTGTGAATTCCTTCCTTCACTGTTACTTCCTTTGATTGTTTCTCCCACATTGGTCACATTCACTTTAAAGTGATTAGTAAGAATTTGAATCTTTTGTCCGTCTTAATCAGTGAACAACTTGTTAGTTATAAAATGATGGTTAGCAACTGGCATTCTTGTTGGCCTTGCTTCCATCATCTGCCTCATCTTGCTTTGTATTGCTTTGCTGTCCTTTCTCGATTGTCCTCCCAATTCTTTCATTGTAATCCCCTTTTGTTTTTCTCTTTTTGTTTCTTTTCTCTTTATTCCCTTTGGCTATATGATCGCCATGTGTCATTTTATTTTCTCTTGTCTTTTGAAGGACCCAATATCAATGTGCCATCCATCATGAGAAGCTGATAGTTAGCTTTTAACCAGCAACGGGTTTTGGAACAAATAAAATGAAATGCAATGAACCTGATTTTTAGGGGTGGGGATATTTTGAAGTAAAAGACAGAACTTATCTGGGTAAGAAGGCTGATTCCTTTGACCATGCCATGCATTTGGATATCCGACCCAGTCTGTCGAAACAAATCTTTGCTGACTTTGATTTTTCCTTTCATCAACGCAAACCTTTCTAGACTTGCCACGCTCATTTTATCAGATCTTTCCTCACTTTCGCCTTATGGTGCCCGTGAGGGTTTTCACCAATAAGACTCTCTCATTTTTGTTTTTCTCTCAACTCACGTTCGCCTTATGGTGCCCGTGAGGGTTTTTACCAATAAGACTCTCTCATTTTTATTTTTCTCTCTTCTGTCTTCAAACTCCCGGGTACTGTCCACGATATGTTTTCCTTTATTCTCATTGCATTGTCATTTCCTTGAAATTAATCAGAAGGTCTTTCTTTGGACCGTAATGTGGCTTTTGGATGGGTTTAGAAAGAAGGGTATAAAGGCTCAAATTTATAACATGGGTTCAAGACAATTACAA
>MU728787.1:8278-46091 GCA_026770625.1 Nicotiana glauca
GCTACACGGCATGTTTTATTTTTATTTTTATTACTAGTACTTTTTTTAATTTTTAACTCCTTCCTAGAAGTTTTCGATTTTGCGTTCTTGCTAACTGGAAATATGCTCACCACTTGATTAATTTTCTCTTGTCATAACATGTTTTATTAAATAATCTTAAATGGGGCTTTAATTAACAACAAATTCCTCCGCTATGTTTGGTTTGTGACAATTTCTCAAGGCACGTCATACAGTGTGCGTAGCAACAACAACAACAATAACAATATCCCAGTATAATCTCACAGGTACGGTCTGGGGAGGGTAATATGTACGCAGACCTTACCCCTACCCCTAGGGGGCAGAGATGCTGTTTCCAGGAGACCCTCGGCTCAAGGGAGCAACAAAAGACAATATATTAGTACTATCAATAGGCTTTTAATAAAATAACATAAAATAAACAAAATAACAGTAATATAAGAAATATCGAAAATACAAAAAAGATGGAAGGTAGACTAATAACCATCAGATAAGGCCCTACATTAGTAGCTGATCAGTAGCATCCTAAGACTAACTCCTAACTGGCTAGTCTCACCCTAGTGCGCTGTAGAAATATTTACAACTTTTCCCTAACCTACAACCTTAATGCTCGACCTCCTCAATTCCCTGTCAAGGGCCATGTCCTCAGTAATCCTAAGTCGTGCCATGTCCTGCCTTATTACCTCTCCCCAATATTTCTTAGGTCTTCCTCGTGCCTACCACAGCCAGTTGCTCACATCTCCTCATCGGTGCATCAATGCTCCTCCTCTGAATGTGCCCGAACCATCTGAGTCTTGCTTCCCGCATCTTGTCTTCAACGGGGGCCACCCCCAGTGTGCGTAGCATGATATTATAATTAGAGACCTCTAAAACATAAACATAGTCGTACGAGTATAAAATATATGTTTATGTTTAATTAATTAGTATAACTTTTATAGTTCATTAAATATATATATAAAAATTGAGGGTTAGAGTGTTTAATTATGGAACAGTTTTCTTCTTTAATTTCCTTTTCTTTTAGAATAATAAATTGGGAAGGTTTGTTGCAGAGTCATTCCAAAATTAAGACTTCATTTTCAGTCAGCTAAATATTCAGATGTCAGTTATATTTAATAGGGGCGGGAAATTTACTCCATTTCACTTGAAAACTCGATCGCCCCTAATTAAAGTTTTATTTCCCATTCTTTTTCCATTCTTTTCTTCTCAGTCATATGCAACAAAAGCCTAGGGTTAGGGTTAGAAACATAGTACTTATATTTTATAAACTTGTTATGATAATATGTGATCGCATGAAAATATTGGTTTGTATATATGAGGCCAATAATTATGTAATCTTTAATTTCTACTTTTAGGCAATGCTCGAGAAATGATCACTTTTGAGCTTAAGCACGCCATCATGTGTTGAGAAAATCTTTTTCAATTTCAAACACATTTTATATGCACTTTACAGTAACTCATTTGTTAAACAAGCTGGGGAAATATTACAAAGATCTTTTTTCTTTTCTTTATTTTACTTCCTAAAGAAACAACTTTTAGGTATAGACGTAACATGAGGATCTACCTGTAAAATACCAACTCTTTTCTAGATATTGATGACTCACTCTAAACTCTCCAAGTGACTCAAATTTCCTTATTATTTTATTCTGTTGGCAATCATGTGAGCCAACCTATAACTGTTGTAATAAATTGTGGATGGACTGTGGAACCACTTTCTGTTCTGAGAACCCCAAATAGATAATATATAAATTATTAAACAAAAAGAATATAGGAAAAAAAATGTCAATAATGGATAAAGTATGGTGGTACCATAAGTTTGGGATATTTATTCTTAGTTTACTCACACGTGAAGAGTCAGTGGAAATGTGGAATTGTCATAATCTAAAATCTACCGACGATACTTGACGCTCTGAGCAATTTAATGGGAAGAAAAATAATGGCTATAAAGAGCCACAAAAGGAAGGTCCAATTACAATGCTCAAAAATTTGCATTGTGTTTCATGATGGCATAATGTACAATTTAATTAGATAGTTTGATTTTCATTCTTCACATTAAGTGGGATGGAAATAAGATTGATAAGTACTGTAGATAGGATAATTAATGGGGCAGATTCAGTGCCCAAGACCCCAAACTAGATTATTATTAGGCAGAGAGCATTTGTATATACTAAGGGTGTACATATACCGGATTTGTTCGATTTTTATTAAAACCGAATCAACCCAATTATATCGGTTTAGACTGATTCGGTTTTGTCGGGTTTTTCGGATTTTCGGGTTTTTTTGTTACATGAATATTATTTCAATCTTACTTTGTTAAAATTATAAATAAGTCTTTGATAAGTGAATATATGTTTAGTAAATATGGAAAAAATTGACAAATATATGATCTATTAATATATTCTAATGGGAGAATTTTTTTAGTAACACATGATAGTTATTTTCTTAGTCGTCTAACAATAATTTTTCATTAATTTACGCTTTCAAGGTTAATACATGAGAGGATCCCAAATATTTCTACATTTTCTAAAGAAAATTCAATATAAAGTCTTAAAAATATAAATAAAATTTTTATATTTATATGACAGTTTGGTTCAGATTTTTTTTACTCAATACCAAACCAAGTCAAACCAAACCTAGTCAGGTTTTTTAATCGATTTGGTTTGATTTTTCGGTTTGATGCGATTTTCCGGTTCGGTTTGAACACCCCTAGTAGATATTTAGTTTCAATGTAAATTGATGAATTTGTGTTAATATATATATATATATATAGTACACGTCATTTTATATTTTCGAACTGTGAAAATAGCAGTCACAGAAAAGTTTTATTGTGTGATTAGTTGTGTGAGGCTCCATTTGTCTCACAAATTTGTGGATCCACAAAACTGTGAGACAAAAAGATACTTCATACAACTAGTATCTTTTTTTTTTGACACAAAATAAAATTTTTCGCAGTCAGGTAACTAAAGGAAAATCACATGCTGTACAACTAATCTTATTTGGTCTCACCATTTTGGAAGACATTGTTGCTCCCCTTTGGGTCTATTCCAAGAATAGGAATTTGGCCAAACATTATTATTACAAAATCAGAGTAAGTCTTAACGCATATGAAAGTTTCTAGAAACAAAAAAGAAATGCCACTGAACTAACAAAATAATTGTAACAGCATACATATAAGATCTTCTAACTAATTAATCATTTTTTTCACCAAAGATCTTCAACTGACAAATTTGGAAAAAAGTACTTCTCACGGAGTGGCGGACCCAATTAGTGGCTAGCGGGTTCAACTGAACCGGCTTTATCAAAAAATAATATTGTGTATATGTATAAATTATGATTAAAGTTGTATAAATTTTGTATAAGTATTTATTTGAACCCACTTGATAACTATTTTACAACTAAAGTTATATATTTTTAAAATTGAATCCGCTTATACAAAATCCTGGATCCGCCACTGTTCTCACGTGTGTCTCAGGATATTTTATAAGCACCTTGCTCAGGAGCGAGGTCAAAGGCATGTCCCAAAATGGAGTTTTTTAGACAACAATTCTAGTACGTCTCCATGTAATGGAGTAATAGAGTTAGATTGCTTACGTAACCTCATAGTTGTCAATATTTCTATAGGGTTCTTGAGAAATTTAGTAATCTTAGAGGATATTAGTATACCTTTCATCTATTTCATATTTCCTATATTTCTTATATTGCTGCTATTTTGTTATTTTATGTTATGTATTTTATATTATTTTTATATGAGTCTATTGATATTACTAACTTATCGTCTCTTGTTGCTGTCTTGAGCCGATGGTCTCCTGGAAACAGCCTCTCTGCCCCCCGGGGTAGGGGTAAGGTCTGCGTACATATTACCTTCCCCAGACCCCACTAGTGAGATTATACTGGGTTGTTGTTGTTGGAGGAATTAGCTAGGTTGAGAAATTAATAAGTATAGTCCGGGCCGGCTTTTGGGTAAAACCTCCAAGGTCCCAAGCTTTAGGGTGCCAATTTTAGGGGACCTTATTTTTTATTCCATAATTTTTTTAATTAAGTATTTTTACTCTTATTTTATATTTTGATAAGAAAATAAAAAAATAAAAAGATATTTTGTTTCTTAAAAATGGGCTTCTAACGTATAAATGCAAAATTTATTAAAGAAATCAAGTGATTATTCTGCTTTCTTTAGTCTTTTTCTCATTAAATATTATGTAAACCTTTTCCACTTCCTTTCTTAGTTCACACAATATTCAATTTTCTTTTTTAATCTTTCTCAATTCTCGCCAAACATTATTACTATTATATTTTTTCTTTGTGCCTCCAAGAGATCATATTATTCCTTAATTTTCTTCAATTAAGCTAAAGCCTATCAAAAGTATATTGAAAGCAACAAATATTTATTTTTACATCAAATTAATGAATCACCCTTTTCTATTCCAACTTTTTAGTACTAGTTTTCATCTACGTTTATTTTTCTTGATATTTTCAATACAAATGCATATATTATCTTTTTAGTATGTATTAAAATTTAAATGTGCCAAATATAAAGTATGAATTTGGTTATTTAAAACTTAAGGAAAAAAAGTTGAATCTATGATATAATCCCAAAAAGAAGAAATGATACTATTCTAATTGATATACTCAATCCAATAAAAAGACTTGATTCTTTTTCAAATGCTTATATTGCATATAGAATAATGGTAACAGTTTCTATAACAGTTATATCGGGTCGTCCTCGATCACAAACTAGAAATTTGAAAGCAATTTTTTAAATTAAAATTAATAATATCCCACTTAACATCAATCATGACGCAAGAGATTAAAATGGATTAACTATATTATCAATTGAAAAATAACTATAAGAAGAAATTGATTATAAAATAAATATTCATAATTTTGCATCTGAAAAAGCTATAAAATTATATTTCAATAAATAATAAAAAATAATTAAAGGCCTATAAAAGTTTGGCTTTAGACCTCAATAGTATTGAGCCGCCCTATAAGTACTTGTAAAATGAAAGTATCAAATACCTAAGATTTCACTGCAAAATGCCAGAACAATTATTGATGAGTTGAGGATGAGGTTAATTTCGTAATTTTGATCTCCAAAATCAACTTAAGCATCCGTTTTAATTTCTTGAAGCTTCATTAAGAATGTGTTTGTATGGTAACTGAAACTGGATATTGTAGTTCATGTAATACATACTAAAAGTAGAAATAAAGAAATTGTAGGGCCGTCAGCTTGACAAGCACGTGTTAGGCAGCCGTTAGCTTTGGGAATAAACGTATAGAAAGAGGCCACTTGGCCTGAGAAGTAGCTGTGGGAATCTCGTGATAAATAATGGCGCAGAAAGACTTTCCTGGCTTTGAGTTGCGGCCGCCAGTTAGTAAAGGGCCGTTTTCATAGGTTGCTTCCGCCGTCCAACCCGCAACTCAAATTAATGAGACGTCCACCCCGTAACTCATAATATTACTCTTCCACTAACTTTTAATTGTCCATTTTTTATTTTGCATTCCTTTTAAAAATAAATAAAGTACGGAAAAGGGCTTAAGTACCCCTATTGTCTGATAAATAATTTAATTGTGACTTTTGTATGGGGTCAAATTTGGCCCCCAATGTCTCGATGCTGAATGGTACGCCCGTGAGCATCCGCCTACTGAAGTAAGGGTACGACTTGGACGTGAGGACAAAGGCGATGCCAGCTAAAATTCAGCGTCCTCGATATGATGACGTCGACTATTTGTATTTTTATGATTATTTCGAGGAAGACATCTCGCTATATAAATGAGACATTCTCATTGTAAAGAGGCATCGGTATTATTATCAAAGAATACAACTCTCTCACTTTCTCTTATTTCTCTCTCTATATCTCTACATCTAACGAACATTCATTCTCAAGTTCTAATTGCCAGATCTACTACAATATTTTCATCTTTTTGTCTCTAGGTTATATTATATTCGATTACGATTTACCCCTATTTATTTTTCGATTGTTTTTAAGCTTATAAAGTATATTGATAACTTTTGAGCCAAACAATTTGGCGCCGTCTGTGGGGATTTTGAGAATCAAAATCATAGTATCTACCTAGAGAACAACCAACAACCGTTCTCTACACCACACAAGAAGATGGCCGAAAATAACACACGATCGTAAGCAATAGTGGGTGTTACAACCAATCTCCTCGGTCCTCTCAACGAGGCCAGTGACGAGGGTATCTTGAATGCAACCCCTAGCACCACACTAGGTACAGAGATCTCACCCTCTCCATCTGAAGATCTGATGATATCGCATGAAAAAGGAGCCTCCACATCTGTGGCTAAGGAAGCGCCTCGGTGGTTAAGAAGCTACTGGAAGAATGGCTAACAAGCACTCAAAGTGGCTTTGTTGAGAAATCACCACAAAGTAACGTCAGGTGTATACCAACGGTAAGCATCGTTGCTGCCATGGGTGAACCTTAGGCTGTACGAGCAAATAACAGACCCATTGAAGCACAGGCCAACGACGGTACGCTAACAGCCATCCTAAGGAAGATGGAAGAAATGGAGAATGAAAACAAGGCCCTTCGTGACCAAATGAAAGAGCATCAGGAGAGGGTAGACAAGATCCGTGGTTCTCCCAAGTTGCTGCCAAAATGCGACGTGGGAAGATTCATCGAACAACCATATACCTTGGAAGCTGCTCCTCACTATATCCCAAAAACCTTCAAGATGCCACCCTACTTAAGGGTATACGACGGAACCACAGATCCCGAAGATCATTTGATCCACTATGTCACTGCCGTGAAAGGTAATGACCTATCGAAAGAGCAGGTGCCACCAGTGCTGCTGAAGAAGTTCGGTGAGACGCTGACGGGAGGGGCCCTAACATGGTACTCCCAGCTACCAGCTAAGGCAATATCAACGTTCGAGGAAATGGCAGATAAGTTCGTCACCGCCCATGCAGGAGCAAAGAAAGCGGAAGCAAGGGTCAACGACATCTTCGCCGTCAGGTAAACCGCAGGGGAAGGACTCAGGGACTTCCTGGCCAGGTTCAACAGGGTGAGGATGAGCTTGCCAAACGTATCGAAAGGTATGGCAGTCGCCGCTTTCCAGAACGGGCTAAACAGGGATGGTTCGAGAGCGACCAAGAAACTACTAAGCCGTCTCATGAAATATCCCCCTGCCACATGAGAAGAAATCCACAACGCCTATTGCGCTGAGGTACGAGCGGACAAGGAAGACCTTAATGGGCTAACCCAACGGTTAACAACGATACATTCAGAGACGAGGAGAGATCGACGCAATGAAGGACGGAGAGAACAACTCCCACGCTCCAACAGAGACCGGTACCAGCCATACACCAAATCCTCTCATCCACCACTAAGGCATACGGATGCTCTACAGCTATACATCGCCCCACTCCGAAACGAAAGAGGTACACCTCCTTTATTATCTGCCCATAACTTTTGCGTCTCTCCTTCAGAAATAGTGTGCGCACTGGAGAAGCTGGGTACCAAGGTACAGTGGCCACAAAAGATGAAATCAGAACCCGCTACAAGGAAATCAAACGTCCTATGCGAGTTCCATCAGTAACGGGGGCACAAAACCGAAGACTGCATAGGCCTACGGCAAGAGGTGGTCAGGAAGCTGAACCAGGGATACCTGAGGGAACTGCTCAGTGATAAAGGAAAAATAAACTTTGCACGTGGACGGGAACAACCCCATGGGCCGCCAAAGCCTCCCTCCCCAGCACGCACGATAAACATGATCGTCGAAGGTGGCGACAACTCAGCAATCAACCACGTCAAGTTCGCCACCACACACAAATTAAAACGGACCATCGCCAATGAATGATATGACGACTTCGAAGATAGTATCACCTTCGATAAGTCCGATGCCGGCGGTTTGCCTTACCTCATTACGATGCTTTAGTTATCACTCTACGTATCGCCGATACAGATGTTAAAAGAATCATGGTTGACGACAAAAGTGGAGCATGTATTGTCCACCCGAGGGTCCTCGTACAAATGGGACTCGAGGGTAAGGTAATACCATATTGCATAACACTAACTGGTTTTAACAATGTAGTGGAACGGGCATCCGGAGAAATATTACTGCCCGTTTTGGTAGGAGGGGTTACGCTGGAAATCACTTTCCACGTAATGAACCAGGAAACAGCCTACAACGTCATCATAGGACGCCTATGGATACATGCCATGCGAGCGGTCCCTTCAAGTTTTTACCAAGTGATCAAATTCTCCACCCCGTGAGGGGTATTCAGCATTCGAGGCGAGCCGCGCACCGCACAAGAATGCTACAAAATATCTCAAGATTGCACCCCCACCAAACAGCTAAAAGGGGCGAGTGCAGAAGCATAGCAATCAGCCGTGTCGGGGACTAAAGTCAACCCGACAACGGACGCCATCAAAGACCCCGATTTCATGAAAGCCTATAAAGCAACGGTCGAAGATCTTGACCCGATCTAGTTAGACGACGCCGACCTCTCAAAGAAAGCCTACATCGGGCACAGCCTTACCAACCCGAGTAAGTATCGTGAATTCCTAACTAACCATGCAGATTTGTTTGGTTTTTCCCATTCAGATATGCCGGGAATCCCGAGAAACATCGCCACCCACAAGCTGAACGTCGATCCATTACATCCGCTCGTGTGACAGATGAGACGGAAATTCAACGCCGCCGTCAATGAAGCGGTCAGCGAGGAGGTAGACAAATTACTGGTCAACGGTTCCATCAAAGAATCGAAGTACCCCCAATGGGTCGCCAATGTCGTCATGGTCAAAAAGAAAAATGGGAAGTGGAGAATGTGTGTGGATTTAACTGATCTGAACAAGGCATGTCCGAAGGATTCATTCCCACTTCCCCATATCGACCAATTGATCGATGCCACCACGGGACATGAACTGCTGAGCTTCTTAGATGCCTACTCCCGCTACAATCAAATCATGATGGCCGAAGAGGACCAGGAGAAAACAACTTTCATCACCCACCAAGGGACATACTGCTACAAGGTAATGCCCTTTGGGATAAAAAATGCGGGGGCCACGTACCAGAGACTGATCACCAAAATGTTCAAACAACAGCTCGGTAAGACCATAGAGGTCTATATCGATGATATGCTGGTGAAGTCGGCAAAGAAAGAAGACCACATTGACCACCTGAAAGAAGCCTTCGAAATACTAAGAAAGTACGGGATGAAGCTGAACCTCGAGAAATGCGCCTTCGATGTAGCCTCGGGAAAATTCTTAGGATTTCTCGTGTCCCAACGAGGCATCGAGGTCAACCCAGATCAGATCAAGGTGATAGATACAATACCTAAGATTCTGAACAACAAAAAACAGGTACAAAAGTTGACGAGGCGAATAGCCGCCCTATCCAGATTCATCTCGCGGTCCTCCGACATGTGCCATAAATTTTTCAATGTGTTGAGAAAAGATAACAGATTACAATGGAACGAGGAATGCGTCGAAGCCTTGAGAAAATTAAAAGCATACCTATCTTCGCCACCACTACTGGCCAAAACGAGCCCAGGCGAGCCCCTACTGGTATATCTGGCCGTCTCTGAGGTCGCCGTCAGCGCAGTCTTGGTCCGCAAAAATAAAGGTACACAATCTCCAATTTACTATATCAGCAAAACCTTAGTGGACACCGAAACACGGTATCCACACCTTGAAAAATTAGCCCTGGCATTGGTCGTAGCTTCACGAAAGCTCCGACCCTATTTTCAATGCCACCCCATAAAAGTAGTAACGACCTTCCCCTTGAGAAGCGTCCTACATAAGCTTGAATTATCAGGCAGGCTCGCCAGATGGGCTATAGAGCTCAGCGAGCACGACATCTCATATCACCCGAGAACCGCCATTAAGTCGCAAGTACTTGCCGACTTTATAGCCGATTTCAGCGCAGAAATACTGCCAGAGGCGGAACTGGAGGCACGTCGTACCCCCTCCAACACCGACTTATGGACTCTGTACACTGACGGCGCCGCAAATTCCTCGGGATCAGGACTGGGACTCGTTCTTGAGGTCCCCACGGGCAAAATAATTTGTCAGTCTGTGCGGTGCCCCCAAATGACTAACAACGAGGCCGAGTACGAGGCCGTTATTGCAGGTATGAAACTAGCCATCAAATACGGGGCTCGACGATTCGTTTTCCACTGCGACTCCCAACTCGTAGTAAACCAGGTCACTGGGACTTACCAAATCAAGGAGCAGAGGTTGCAAAAATATCAGTCAGAGATCCACATATTAACTTTGCCAGTACTCGAAGAGGTACACGAAGGTCACTGCGGCGCCCATACAGGCAACCGCACCCTCGTATGCTGCATAATATGAGCTAGTTATTATTGTCCCACCATGAAGAAAGAGGTTGCGGAATACGTTTGCCAATGCGAACAATGTCAAAAGTATGCCCCCACGATACACCAACCAGGAGAGCCCCTCCACTCAGTCACTTCCCCATGGCCTTTCATCAAATGGGGAATGGATATAGTCGGTCCCCTACCAGCAGGACGAGGAAAGGTACGATTTCTATTAGTTTTAACTGACTACTTCTCCAAGTGGGTAGAAGCAGGTGTGTACGCCCAGATACGCGAACAGGAAGTCATTGCCTTCATATGGAAGAATATCATCTGCCATTTCGGCATTCCCAAAGAAATTAGCTGCGATAACGGATGACAATTTGTGGGTCAGAAGACGACACAATTCTTCGACAAATAGCACATTAAGCGAATACTCTCCACGCCATACCACCCTGCTGCCAACGGCCAAGCAGAGTCTTCCAACAAAATAATACTGAGCATACTGAAAAAGAAACTCGAGGAAGCCAAAGGGCTATGGCCAGAGCTACTACCGAAAGTATTGTGGGCGCATCGGACCACACCAAAATATTGCACAGGAGAAATGCCATATTCACTGGTCTACGGAACAGACGCAGTCATACCAGTCGAAGTCGGCGAACCAAGCTTGAGGTATTCACATACCAGCGGAACAGAGAATGACGTAAATAGGCATCAAGACCTCGATGAGGCCGAGGAAACAAAAGAAATGGCCCACATAAGAATGGTGGCTCAGAAACAACAAGTCGAAAGATAGTACAACAAAAGAGCCAAAGTAAGACTACTCAAAATGGGAGACTACGTCCTCAAAGCCAAAATATTGGCATCAAAAGACCCAATCGAAGGAAAACTAGGCACCAAATGGGACGGACCCTACAAAATCACAGCAGCAGAAGGTAAAGGAGCATTCCAATTAGAAACAATGGAAGGAAGAACTCTCCACAATAATTGGAACGTCTCCCACCTCAAGTATTTCCATTTCTAAAAGGCGTCTCCCGAGTCGCACTCTTTTTCCCTTACCCGAGTTTTGTCCCAATTGGGTTTTCTGGGGGAGGTTTTTAATGAGGCGGCAGAGGGGACACCTGGAGATATTTGCAGAACGAGTTTATCATACCAGCCACTCCATGCGCTCCCCTAGCTGACATGATAGAGGGACTGGACTAGCATGATCTCCAATGTATGAACGGCTAAGGCCACCTCTAATGTATGAACGGCTACGACCATCTCCAATGTATGAACGGCTAAGGCCATCTCCAATGTATGAACGTCTAAGGCGATCTCCAATGCATGAACGGCTACAGCCATCTCCAATGTATGAACGGCTAAGGCCATCTCCAATGTATGAACGGTTAAGGCCATCTCCAATGTATGAACGGCTAAGGCCACCTCCAATGTATGAACGACTAAGGCCATCTCCAACGTATGAACGGCTAAGGCCATCTCCAATGTATGAATGGCTAAGGCCATCTCCAATGTATGAACGGCTAAGGCCATCTCCAATGTATGAACGGATAAGGCCATCTCCAATGTATGAATGGCTAAGGCCATCTCCAATGTATGAATGGCTACGGCCATCTCCAATGTATGAACGGCTACGACCATCTCCAACGTGTAAACGGCTAAGGTCGTCGTCATCAATAAGTCGACACAGCTCGACTACAACAAACAAATAATTCGACAACAGTCGAAGTTACGTACATGGCTACGGCCATCTCCAACGTATAAATGGCTAAGGCCATCGTCGTCAATAAGTTGACACAGCTCGACTACGACAAAAAAGTAATTCGACAACAATCGAAGTTACATACATGGATATGGCCATCTCCAACGTATAAATGGCTAAGGCCATCGTCATCAATAAGTTGACACAGCTCGACTACGACAAACGAATAATTCGACTACAGTCGAAGTTACGTTCATGGCTACGACCATCTCCAACGTATAAATGTCTAAGGCCATCGTCTTCAATAAGTCGACACAGCTCGACTACGACAAACGAGTAATTCGATGATAGTCGAAGTTACGTACATGGCTATAGCCATATCCAACGTATAAATGGCTAAGGCCATAGTCATCAATAAGTCGACACAGCTCGACTACGACAAATGAATAATTCGACGACAATCGAAGTTACGTATATGGATACGGCTATCTCCAACGTATAAATGGCTAAGGCCATCGTCGTCAATAAGTCGACACAACTCGATTACGATAAACGAATAATTCAACGACAGTCGAAGTTACATACATGGCTACGGCCATCCCCAATGTGTAAATGGCTAAGGCTACCATCGTCAATAAGTCGACCCAGCTCGACTACGACGAACGAGTAATTTGACGACGATCAAAGTTACGTACATGGCGATGGCCATCTCCAATATTGCGGCTAAGGCAATCATCGCCAAAGGTCGCTAACCCTGTTTGACTACGGTACAAGGCACGTAAATAACAGATGAAGCGATGCCATTATTAGCTAAAAACACCACTATTTAGCATCGAAGCCTCCTCCTATCGACGAATAACACAAACAACGTTCGAGAAGCACACTGAGAATCCTACAAGTAAGCGAGCATCCGCTCTGCGGAGACGAGATACCGAAAATTAAAAGATACAAAAGGAAGAGAATAACAGCAAGAGTATAACTTCCATTATCATCCTCTTAACCGCCTCGGGAGTAAGTGTAATTATGACGTATGCAAGCGATGACATCATTCCGAAAAGGGATCCATGCGTCAGCAGCTCGGCGATGCTATACATTTTACATCATTCACGTCACCGCCTCTATAGTGAGGTCAAATTTTCTAAAGACGAGGTTTGCTTTTCTGCCCATTGAAGACATCTACTGGATACACCTCCAATGAGCGGAGGGACTAACTGTATGGGGTCAAATTTGGCCCTCAATGTTTTGACACCAAAGGGTACCGCCAGTGAGCATTCGCCTACTAAAGTAAGGGTACGACTTGGGCGTGAGAACAAAGGCGATGTCAGCTAAAACTCAGCGTCCTCGATAGGAGGACGTCGACTATTTGTACTTTTATGATTATTTCAAGGAAGACCTCCTGCTATATAAAGGAGACCTTCCCATTGTAAAGAGGCATCAGTATTATTATCAAAGAATACAACTCTCTCACTTTCTCCTATTTCTCCCTCTATATCTCTACATCTAACGAACATTCATTCTCAAGTTCTCATTACCAAATCTACTACAATATTTTCATCTTTTTGTCTCTATGTTATATTATATTTGATTACGATTTACCCCTATTTATTTTTCGATTGTTTTTAAGCTTATAAAGTAAATTGATAACTTTTGAGCAAAACAACTTTCATCCATCTATCAGTCCAAAAATACACATTTCGTCCATCTATTAGTCCAAAAGTATACATTAGGTTAATTTTGTTAATAAAAATGCCCCTATGTTTTACGGCAAACCAACTCGACCTTCAAATTAATGTGTTGGCGTCCTTTTACTGGGCCACGTGATACTCTTGTTCGAAAACAAAATCTGAGTAAAACAAAAAACCTAGCATCAGATGTTTCAACATTTTCGTTATCTGATAGGTTCAAATTCGGTTCAATAGCTTGAACATCGTTGACGACCACATGAGGAACTGAAGGGTAAGAAAGTGCCCGATCACCCTTTTTTGAATTGATTCATAAGAATTAGGTTGACGACTGACTTTATTATGATCATGAAAAACATTAGGAATATCAGTACCAACCATTTGAGCTGGGAAATTGGCTTGGGCATTTTGTCGAAAACCCGGTAATCCCAAATCTACAGAATTAACTTTTTGAAGTGTTGTGGAGATTGAGCCGATGAAGTTTGGGTTTGACGAGTTGGAAACGATCTCTTGAACAGTAAGAATCATTTGGCATTGGTCTTGGGCCAATTGATTCAACAGAACTCCATGCGCGACCATCTAGTGCATTTTTGGACTGTTCAAATGATCGGAGCTCCCAATCCCGACGGTGAAATCCTCCAAATTTTGGTGGGGAGATTGATATGGACCTGGAGAAGAATCCCCGGTGCTTGGAATGGATCTATTTGACCTAGAAATGAGCGACCCGATGATTTTCTACTACAGTGATCCAAACACCATTTTGCAATTGTGTAGTAGCTGGGGAATTATTTTCGTAAAATCATTTGCTAAGGTTGGTGCGCAATTGGAAGATGAATCTTTTGGTGGTGGTCCGGTGTCTTTTCACCGGCGGATGGCGGAGCAGTGCGCATCAAAGCACGACTATGTTACTGTTCACGGCAGTCGCACTGTACGGAGAGTTGACCCACATAAAAAAGAGTGGTTCGGATCGGTTAAATGGGTAGAAATTTACCCAAATACAAATTTAGCCCTACTGAGCCACGTGGATAAATGAAAGAATTCCACAACATTTAATGAGAGGCCCATATGAAGTGCCGTTATTCGCATGGGTAATTTTGCCAATAGAATTAACGTTCTATATATTTTCAGACGGATAGATGGACGGAGGGTTTTTTATAAACCATTTAGCATATGATAGGGGTACTTTAAGTCCTTTCGAAATAAAGTATTGTATGAAAGTAAAATTACGGATAAAGTTATCCCCGATTTCTCGATGAAGAAAATGAGAGACAACGTGGTTTGTTGCTGGCTCGGGTAAAGTTGAGGGCGCCAACTGATTAAAGCCTGGGGGAAGGAATGACACGAAGAATCGGGTATGACCAAACATGGGAAAAATTGAGCTCAAGCAAAATAAAGAATCGAGGTTAAATGGAAGATGATTAGAGAAGACGGACGAGGAACCAAAATATCCGCCGTCACCCGGATATTACGTCACGGATCACGTCCGATATCAATTGCAGATCGTGTTTTACTAGAAGAAAATAATTTTTACCTTGTTTAGACTTATACTAGGATTGAAACTCCCCTCCAATATAAAGGGGAGAACCTTTTTTATTTTTTACCACAGTTGGCATGCATATCAAAGAAACAAAGTTCATTTTTATCTTCTAACTATTGTTTAAAGTGTTCTTCGTCTATCCATTTCTTTGGATGCAACCGAGCTCATCTCAAGGGCTTGATTGAAACTGGTTTCCAGCATTCAATCCTGATGCCATGCTTAATTGTTTCATCACATTTGGTTTGATCGGATTGTTTTTTTTAATTCAATTATTTGTTGTTCTTAGATCATTCGTGTTAAATTAAATTGCATATCCTTTCGCGTACAAATTTAATTGTTACTTATTTTAAGGGTAATTAGTTTGGCGCCCCCCGTGGGAGTAAGGATTATAGTGGTAATTTTAATACAAATCTCTATAGCATACCCTATTTTACAGTTGCTCTTTAAAGTTTGATTTCAAGATTATTCAAAATGTTAAATTCTCAGTCTGCTCACTTGAATGTTAAAGCCGAGTCAGGCCACCACGATGAAAATAACATGGTACCAAGCAATGACGTTCCCCCTGTCAATCCTAATGGTGCTCCAATCGCTGACCCAGTCGAGGCCAATTCACAAGTTTCTATCAATATCAACCTACCCCCTGATCCTGAAAATAGCATTCACGGGGCCCCCGGGTTATCAGCTCGAGAAGCGCCCGAAGGGGAAGGTGATGTAGTTAGCTTACAGTTGATTTTGAGATGTTACAAGCTCAGCAAGTGGCAATAGCACAACTGCAGAAACAAAATCACGCATAGAACGCGGCTGAACCCGAGTGGGTTAGAGAAGATACTCATAGAGAAAACGGATTGTCATAGAACCAGATGGGCTCGGATCCGAGGAAACTTTCGAGGTAATGAAATGCTCGAAGCATTAGCAAAATTAACAAAACGGGTGGAGTTCGGTGAAAAGAAGATAGAGGCAAATGACAAAAAGGTAAAGACTTACAATTCGAGGGTCAATCAGATCCTGGGAGCACCTCCAATATTGAAGGGACTGAATTCCAAAAAGTTCATTCAGAAACCTTTTCCCCTAAGTGTGGCACTGAAGCCAATTCTAAAAAGGTTTCGAAGGCCTGATATTCCCAAATATAACAGAATCACGGATCAAAACAAGCGTGTGACCTCCTGTACGTGTACAACAAAAGGCAATGACCTCGAAGTGGATGAGATCGAGTTGGTAATGCTGAAGAAATTTGGGGAAACCTTATCCAAGGGAGCAATAATATGGTACCATAACCTACTACTAAATTCTATTAGTTCTTTTGCTATGCTTACGGGTGCCTTCGTTAAAGCCCATGCCGATGATATCAAAGTTGAGACAAGGAATCGGACATGTTTAAAGTCAAGCAAAGGGAGAACGAGATGCTTAGGGAATTCGTATCGCGGTTCGAGATAGAACGGATGGACCTACCCCCGGTTGTAGACGATAGGGCTGTTCAGGTGTTTACTCAAGGGCTCAACCCCTGTAGTTTGGTTTATTCTCAATAGTCAAAGCAAAACTTGGTAGAATACCATGCGGTCATATGGGTTGATGTCTATAATAGGTACCATTCAAAGATCAGAGTCAGGGACAATCATCAAGAAGATCCTTAAGGTTTGTGTACCCCAATAGAGTGAACGACATGTCTAAAAGAATTATTGATCATGAGCCAAGGCCACCCCTAGATCATTACCAACCATACAACTCGGATAGAAGGTGAAACGGATCCAATTGCCACCCAACCAGGAATGATAGGAGAAGCGACGAAAGTCCAAGCAACAAAGGTTTCACGAATAGAAATAGTTTCGAAAGATCATGCAAGGGGCAAGGATTCCCTGATATTATCTGAATATAATTTTAATGTGGATGCAGTGAGTATAGTGTCGGCCATCAGTCGCATCAAGGAGACCAAATGGCCAAGGCCACTTCTGTCCGATCCCACACAGAGGGATCACAACTTGATGCGCAACAATCGTGGTACTCACGGCCATAGAACCGGAGATTATAGACAGTTAAGGGAAAATATTCCTCGTCTATTCAATAGGGAATCTTTGGGAATTGTAAGTGAGCGGGCCAAAAACCATTTCAAAAATAGAGACGCCAACAAACAAATCAAGCAGGAAGAATCCAAACATATGATTAACATGATCAAAGGAGGAGTAGAAGTTCCACAAGGGCCAATGATAAAATACACCAAAGTTTCTATCACAAGAGAAAAACAAACTCAAGACTATGTTTCGGAGGGATCCATCTCATTTAGCGATGAGGACGCTGAGGGCGTCATTCAACTCACAACGATGTACTGGTAATATCTGTACTTATTAATAAATATTGAGTTAAGCGTGTATTAATTGATCCAAGTAGTGTAGCTAACATCATCAGATGGAGAGTCGTGGAACAACTAGGGATGTTGGATCAGATCATACCAGCAGTTCAAGTACTGAGCGGGTCCAATATGGTGCGCGAGACAACGAAAGATGAAATTACCCTATCGATCAACACAGCCAGAACCACATAGGAGATAAAGTTCTATGTAATCGTGCAGGATATAAGGTACAACACCTTGTTTGGGAGACAAAGGGCCCATAGTATGAGAGCAGTGACGTCGACCTTACATCAAGCGTTAAAATGTCCAACCACAAGTGGAATCAAAATGATCTACAGGGAACAACCGGCCGCAAAGGAGATGTTCGCTACCGAGGAAGTGAGCTTGGTGCCCGCAGTCACAACATCAAAAAGTAGGGGACTGGTCGAAGGGAAAGGCACCAAATAGCAATCACTAATCCTAACCCCGATCAAGACAGGAAAATAAGAGGAACGCCTAATGAATGAGGAAGAAGACTTCGAGGCCCCGAGATCCCCCGTAGCACCCGGTGATACCAATGTATCCAAGTTGACAATTGAGGAACTGGAACAAGTCATATTGATCAAGCACCTACTGGACAAAAAGGTATACCTAGGCACAAGATTAACCCCTGAGCTCAGAAAAAACTCATTGATTTCCTTAAAACTAATGACGATTGTTTTGTCTGGTCCCACTTAGATATGACAGGGATCCCGCTGGAGGTAACAACTCACAAATTGAGCTTGGATCCAAAATACCTTGTCAAATAGAAGAGGAGGCCGCAGTCCAAAATCAAGCACGCATTCATCAAGGATGAGGTATCTAAACTCTTAAAAATAGGTTCTATTCCGGAAGTTAAATACTCAGTTTAGCTAGTTAACAAAGTAGTTGTACCTAAAAAAGGAAACAAGCTTAAAATATGTGTAAATTATAAGGACTTGAATAAGGCATGCTCGAAGGATTCGTTTCTTGTGCCTAACATCAACCGAATTATCGATGCAGCGGCTGAACACGAGACGCTGAGTTTTCTCGATACCTATTCCAAGTACGACCAAATACGGATGGACCTGCGCGACCAAGAGAAGATTTCTTTCATAACTAAATTCGGCACTTATTGTTATCATGTGATGCTGTTAGGGTTAAAATTGCAAGTGCCACATATCAACGCCTAGTTAACCAAATGTTTGAGGAATAGTTAGGGAAATCAATGGAGGTTTATATTGACTATATGTTAGTTAAGTCCATGCGAGGACCATTTGAAACATTTGTAGGAAACCTTTGACGTACTAAGGGAATACAACATGAAGCTGAACCTGAAAAAGTGTGCCTTCGGAGTCGGCTCGGGCAAGTTCCTCGATTTTGTGGTATCCAATCGAGGAATAGAGATTAAACTGGATAAAATAAGGCCATAGAAGATATCACCATGGTCAACAACGTCAAGGCGATATAGAGACTGATCGGGCGGATAGCCACATTAGGCCGATTTATTTCTAGGTCATTGGATAAGAGCCAACAATTCTTCTCGTTACTAAAGAAAAAGATTAAGTTATTTTGGACCCCGGAATGTCAACAGGCTTTAGAAGAACTCAAATGATATTTATCAAGTCCTTCTTAGCTTCGCACTCCGAAGGAGGACGAGCAATTATACCTCTACTTAGTAGTTTCTGAGGTAGCATTGGTCCGGGAAGAAGGTACAAATTTACTATCTATTATGTTTGTAAAACCCTAGGTGATGTTGAGATAAGGTATCCACACCTACAGAAATTAACGCTTGCCTTATTTAGCGAATCTAGGAAAGTGTCACCCTATATGTATCGCGACCTCGTATTTGCTAAGAAATGTTATGCATAAACCTGAGATTTTAGGTGTTCTACAAAAATGGGTCATATATGTTACCGGGTACGATATTAAATACAAACACCGAATAGCTATAAAGTGTCAGAATTTGGCAGACTTCGTCGCCGACTTCACATCGAACGATGCTTACAATACGAATGGGTCCAGGTTCGGAATCGTACTAGAACCACCCAGGGTAATATAATAAGTAAGTCTATTAGAACTGTGAAATTGACTAACAATAAAACCGAATACGAGGCTATGATTACAGGTGTAGAACTGGCTAAAAGCCTAAAGGCAGAGGTGATCGAAGCCAAATGTAATTCCCTTCTCATCTTTAACCAAGTAAACAGAACATTTGAAGTAAAAGAAGATCGGATGCGAAGATACTTGGATAAATTACAAGTAACATTACATCTGTTCAAAGAATGGACACTACGACATGTGTCTTGAGATTAGAATAGTGATGCCAACGCGTTGGCTAATCTAGGGTCTGATGAATTTAATAGAGGAACGGTGGTGCAATTGATGAGCTCAGTGATATAGGAAGGTCATGTCGAGGTAAACTCAACAAGCATGATTAGGATTGGAGAAATAAATACATAAACTATCTTTAGAAAGGGAAATTGCCATCGGATCCTAAAAAATCAAGGGCCCTTCGAACTAAGGCTACCAGGTTTAGCTTAGTTGAAGGAAACTATATCGAAGATCACTTTTTATACCGTTAGCGAGGTGCTTGGGTCCCGGAGACCGATTACGTGATGTGGGAAGTCCACGAGGGTACCTACGAAAACCATTTGGGGCTAGAATCGTTGGTTCAAAAAATGATCAAGGCCTGTTATTACTGGAATAATATGGAAAAGGATGAAAAGGACTTTGTTCAAAAATGTTACCGATGTCAAAGGATCGATGATTTACCAACCGGGGGAGATGCTTCACCTGGTCCTTTCTCCTTGGCTATTTATGAAATGGAGAATGGACATCATAGGTCCTCTGCCATGGGCACCCGGTAAGGTCTAGTATATCTTTCTTATGATCGATTACTTCGCCAAGTGGGCTGAAGCACATGCATTCGAGAAAGTTAGAGAAAAGGAGCCAATCGACTTCATATAGGATCATATAATATATTGGTTTGGGATATCGATCGAGATCACGTATGACAAAGGGAGACAGTTCATCGATGACAAGGTTAATAAGTTCTTCGAAGATCACAAAATCAAAAAAATTCTATCGACCCCTTACCACCCGAGTCCAAACAGTCAACCGAAGTTAACAAAGAAAACTATACTGCAGAACCTGAAGAAAAAATTGACTGACTCAAAGTGGAAGTGGAGAAAAATTCTACCTGAGGTCCTTTGGGCATATCAAACAACTTCAAAATCAAGTACCAGTGAAACATCGTTCTCTTTAGTGTACGACGCTGAGGATTTGATTCCAGTAAAAATGGGATAATCGAGCTTACAATTCCGATATGATATGGAGATATCAAACAACGAGGCCATGGACACAAGTTTAAATTTAGCACACGAAAGTTGAGAAGCCGGACTAGTCCGTTTAGCAGCTCAAAAGTTGTGAATAGGAATATACTACAATCGAAGGGCAAACCTTTAACACTTCCAAGTCGGGGACATGGTATTGAAGGAAGTCACACTGCATACCAAGAACCCGAATGATGGGAAACTAGGCCCGAGCAAGGATGGACCGTACAAACTCACTCGTATAACCGAGAAAGGTTTGTACTAGCTCGAGTCTCGAAATAGTGTACAACTACCCAACAAATATGGCACACTTAAAGTGGTGCTACTGCTAAGGTATGAACATGTAAATTTCTTTATGGTTTATCACGCTTTGAACTAACTCATAAAGGTATTCAATCAAAGTCAAATCTAAGGATTAGGTCTAAAAGCACGTGTTACACTTATTTTTCCCTTCGACTGGTTTTTTCGTAATATGGGTTTTACGGTAAGGTTTTTAAATGAGGCAACACTAAGTGTGCTACTCTAGTTTTGAATACCAGATATGACGAATCATTCATATTAGATCGATAGTATTTCACCCTCAAAATTTAGTAGCAAAAATTAGGGGCTATCACACCCCGAGTCAAGAATCGAAGTCCTAAGTTTGGAAATTTAGAAGGCATTCATGTTTGATATTGAAAGTCAAGGCTTGTATATTAGGATTAATTGTAAGGATCAAATGGTCAAACAAACTGTGCCTGCATAGCTTTTTCTCACCATGGCGGATAGCATTTGTACCTTCAATTACTTACATTACATTAAAATTAATAAAAAGAAATTTGTCTTATATGTTTCATTGGTTCACATTCGCATAACCATATTATCGTTAAGTCACTTAAACTAAATAATATGTTGAAAACATTCTAGGCCCACGGGCCACCATTAAATGGGGGCAAGAAACCCCGAAGGTAGTAAGAACCCACGATACCATGCACAACAATCTAAAGACACACTAAGCCCACGGGTCATCCCAAACTGGGGATTGCTTTCTAACAGTAAGATAGAAAAAAAATTGGGCTACTGAATCCCGAAGGCATCATGCCTACAAGGCAGAGCCCAAACACGAAAAGCCATGACCAACTTAAGAAATGAATTCTTTAGATCATCGATCACAACATATAAATGGATCGGAAACGTCTTAGTTTGTGCATAAAAAAGGTAAGTTCCTTACACATTGTTAATGCATAAAAGATTACTTCAGACCTGGCCAAAATAATCGGTCTCGAATTACGGCCATGAAAAGAGCAACCTTCGGTGAAGAATAGCCATGTCCGGATAAATCGCACATATATTTTAGCAAAGACTTCGTTTTAATTGGGTCCTCTGAAGTTAAAGCAACCCGAAGTTGTTGTTTAACCTAGGCCTCGTCTGGGCTTTTGGAGATTAAATAGTTTAAGCAATGTCAATTCTATGTTAAGGCATCGATGGCTTATTATTAAGTCCTAGACACACGCTATGTATCCTAAGTCTTAAACATAAGCAATTGCAGAAAAGTTAAAAGGACACAACATATAGTCGAAGGAAATTTTTATATGTACTTACCAAAATGTATGTACAGTAGCACTACAAAATGGTCCTAAAATACAAATCATGTATGTACAAGAAAAAAAACAAAGATAAGCTAAGGCATTTCCTGCCTAGTCTTTATCACTACCAACTCGCTATCTGAACCATCGGGCCAGTACCTCGCTTTGGCCTCGACTTCAATCCTCTTTGCCTCTTCGATCTTGGTTGTAGGTCAACCCCCACAGGCTTGTATCTCCTCGAGAGTCTCTCTCTGAGATAGCCACTTTACATATTCAGCCTTCATTGTAACACAGGCTTCGACTACCTCTACTTTATTCTTGTACTGGTCAGCATGTGCTGAGCTTTAGAGGTCTTGTTTGAAGCCATCTCCAATCTGGATTTCAGCACTGTTTACTCTTGGTCGAGGGCATCGCGTTCTGCAACAACTGAGGTAATCTGCTCCAGATGTTCCTCATTCAGCCGAGACCATTTATCGACCTTCTCTATCATCACTCAGATCTACACTTTGGCCAATGCCATATCCTCTTTGTTGGCATTCGCTTCGTAGGTAGGAGATCCATTTTGCCCCTAAGCTTATCGGATAAAGCCTTGAACTCGTCCATCTCGGGCCTGAGCTGGTCGATCAGGGTTATTTACTCCTGGACATGCGAGGTTACGGCATTAGCATTTGTATTTAAACTCTCGATACTGATATCGAGCACTTTTACCTTTTTAACATGAAGGGCATGGTCCTGTTTCACTTTCAAAGCCTCCTTTTGGGCTTTCTCCAGCTCGGCTTGGAAGGTAGGGAAGTCGACTATGTCCCTAAGGACTTAATCCTTTTACTTATAGAGAGCTTTATACACCTCTTTTTGTCTGACCTACTCCTTGAGCTCGAATTCGAGGTGGCTCACTCTATTCGGAATTGGTGAAAGGTTTCAAGATAAAGTATCGAGGCCTGAGGCATAAAAAGAGAAAAAACATTAAACTGCCGCTAAAGCAAAAAAAAACTTTAAAGATATGAAGGGAAGAAGGTGTACCCTGTTTAGCGTCTGCTGAGCCTCGTTGAAGAGGCTTGACCCGTCTACCTTGTTCATCTTCACTTGGTCCTCTTTGGTTACCAAGGAATGGAGATAGCTGGCCACTCCAACTGACTCGGATAGCATTCTATTATGCGCAAGTTTTGTGAACATGACCGTCTTCTTCCAGTTAGGGTCCACACTCGGGGCAGAAAACTGCTTATCGAGCTTTGGGCTCGAACTAGGACCACCTAACCCTAGCTGCACATCCCTTTTCGGGATCTCTAGGTGGCCAAAGCCGGAGTAATCCTCCAGCACGCCGACATCTATGTCCTTGATAAATTAGTTAAGAGCCTCATCCACAGCCTGGGATGCCTCGATCGATTTTTTTGCGGCGGCCCGAGCCTCATCCAAAAAGGCCTCTATATGAGGCGGTGACTCCAGAACGTGAATAATGTCGGAATTTTTCGTGGTGGTCTCCTCGGAATTAGAGGAGCTTCCTGCGAGCAGTAGCTACTTGATCTCCTTCTATCCTCTAAACTACAGGGGACTCAGACTTTCGAGCATTCCCCCTTTGGGGCGCCAACTCCAGGTCGACGTAATCGACTTGTGAGTGTCGAATTCCAAATCATCGTCATTCTTGGGATAATCCTTGAGCCAGTAAAGAGCTTCGGAATCCGGGATATTGACGACATGAAGATTTCTTAGTTCTCTTTTGAACCCTGACCACGATCCTTTTCTTCTTCTTAGCCTCGGTAGGAGCGTCCTAGGAGTCAAGGGACCTTTCCTTCTTCTTCGTTTTCTCCTCCTTCTTCGCAACATCTTTGACAGTAGACTGCAGTGAAGTGGAGGGTTTTTCAGACAGGGACGAGGTCACAACCTCAGTAATTGCCTGAAGCTTGGTGTTATTGGCGAACCTGTGGAAGGAAAAGACTTAGTTGAAATAATGATAAGATAAAAATGACCCAAACGGGGATTCGACCAGAAGAAGAGGGCCACTCACCATGAGAACGAGCCTCCCACTTACCTTTGGAAAGCTTGTGCCACTCACACTCGGATAGATAAGTTTTTTACAAATGCCCTCGACCCACTCTCTGAAACGAGAGACCGCATTGGGGACTTGGGCGACAATTACATATCAAATAAGATGAATAATTAGAGAAATGAGTAGATTCAAGGAATACTTTGTCAAATTAAGAGGAAATAAACTTACATTGTGAATTCCACTTCTTGGGGAATGGAAAGAACTATGAAGGAATGAGATCGTCGGTATTTATCCAAACAAACTCCCCCTGCTAGCCTCGATCCATGTCCTCATCTATAGAGAAGAATGAAGCTTTCTTTGCCCGATGGGCAGGCTTGATTAACCCCCTCGGAAGTAGAGCTGTCAATATGGGTTGGGCTGAGCAAGCCAGATCTAAACCAGATCTAATTTTGACCCTTAGATTAAAAGTTTAACTGAGCAAACTTGCTCAATTTCGAATAGTATAGGAGCAAAATTGACCCTTCTTCCTAGCGTGGATATAGATGTTTAATTTCTCCATATTATTTTATACTAGTATCCCCTTTTGTTAGTATATTCACCATATTTTCATTGTGCGTATTATTTTCATTTCTTGAAAGGAGAATGCCTTGTACATCCTAATTTTAATTTAACCAAGTAGAGTGCGGAATGTTCAATGGCTAGTGCAAAGCACATAACTAGCCTTCTTTGATTATCATTTATTGCTTTATGGCAAGACGTTAGCCCACTTTTGCGGCGGTAATATAACTGAAAAAGCCAAAGTTTTCAGCAACAAAAGTTTGGCTATGCATAAAGGTAAATTTGACAAAATGAACTGCAATATCATTTTGTTTGCTTGGCTTCTCTTAATATTTAAATTAAGGTTGACTTGTGAAAGAAATTATCGACTACCATAAGTATCGAATAACTCTGTCTATCAAAGACTGGATTGATCGAAAGATGAGATAATTTGATTCAGTACGGAGTTTAAGAGAAAAAAAAAAGGAAGACTTTTAAAATTTGTGGTCTTAAAAGCTTAAGGGATAAAAACTTTGGCAGACCACGATATTTGTGTGGTTATAAAAGCTTCGCATTAAGGATAAATGAGTAAAATGAAAGTTTAAAATTAAATTATTTTCAATTATAAAAATATATCATTCTTTTTGGAACAAACTAATAAAGAAAGTGTGTCATCAAAATTAAAAGGTAGGAAGTAATATTTTTGCTTCCATTGAAAACTTTAAAATGAGATCTCGTGGTTCTCGACCCATCTTATTGATTACTAAGCCAGATTTTTTGTTATGCAATATCATTTTGTTTGTTTGACCTCTCTTAACATTTAAATTAAGGATGACTTATGAAAAATGATAACGAGGTAAGAAAGCGTCATAAAAGCAAATTGTGTCTGTGCGTCTTTATCGCTTAATAATGTCCATTCGGACAAAGGTAAGGTTCATGCATGCAGAGGTCAACATGCAACACAGAGGGGCAGCACACATTCTCCTTTTGAAGTGATTTTGTTGTTTTATTTTACACTTAAAGAAAGAAGCACCTGTACGCAAAATGAAGAGGCATTCTGATTATCATTTAAAGTGACAGATTAATGAAAATATATTAGCAAAAGGTTATGAATCTCAAGAAAATATTGAGGTGAGCCAGTGTTAATTGATATCACAATTTGCATAACGAACCCTGAGTAAAACTTGCGTGTTATTTAAGAGACTTATAATAATCAGAGTTAAATTCACTATAAATCAAATAATAATCGTGCTTACAAGAAATTATATTTTCATAATAATACCATGAGCTCTTTAGGGCCTCCTCAAGATATATTTTCACATACGGCTATTTAATTATATTACAATCCGTTTTTGCTCAATTGATACAAAACAGCCATGCTAAGTTTACTTTGCGTATGGTTCATTGGTTAAGACTTGTTGAATTTCATCCTTTTGTTATTAGGCCAAAAGTTCATTGGCGGCAAGAAGGAAAAAAGAAAAATGTGAGTATAAATGCCCCATTATTGTTATCATAGATCAGAGCCTATGACATTACTGATTGCCAACTTCGACGTCCACCAATTTTTATGATAGAAACCGTACAATTTTTTGGGAATATCCTATAGGACATCATTGGTCTTTGAAGTAGTAAAAAAAAAAAAATGTTGTGCTTGGAGGAAAAAGAAAACGTGTTATATGTATTATACCTAATATAAGATCCCCATAAATTATGCGAGACTTTTCTCAAATTTTTATCTGAAAATCAAAACGACCCTCATGTCTAGGCGGCTGGCACCTACTATTGGTTGTTAAAAAAGTACTCTAATCCCGTTTAGTAGTTCAGTATACTAAAAATAAATTTATTTTTAATTTATCCACTTAACAATCAAGAGATTTATTATTCGAAAAAGAGCCAAATATATCCATGTACTATTAGAAAAAGTTTAAATATACCACTCGTTATGTTTTAAGGTCAAATATAGCCATATCGTTATACTATTGGTTCAATTATACCCTTTTATTTAGGCGAAATACATAAATATCCCCTTTAAGTTGTCCTCAACGATCACACATATGCCTTAAGTGACTCATTTACCATTTTAACACTTCTTCTCCATTAAAGTGTGACCTCGTGAACACTTCACGCCGACATGGCAAAATGTGTGTTTTATATTTAATTCTAAACGCGTGAAACTCTCAAAATTAAGTTTTTTTCTTTTTTTATTTAAATTCAACTTTATTTTATGTGGATCATCCTAGTTTTTATGTGGGTCTCACTATACTTTTAATTTTTCACACATTAATTTTATTTTCTTCCCAAAATATTTCATCTTCACCAAATTAATAGCTCCTACACCTTCCGCCATTAATCCACCTCCTCTTCTTCAATCTTGAAAATAATGTAATAATTAACAACAACCACTGCCCACAAAAATCTGATCCCATTTTACTCATGGTTAGAGTTGTTGGGTCTTTGCAGCTTTTGTTCGTCAGAGAACAATAGATGCTAGGATGACTATTTTTAGTGATCGCTTCCATGGTATTAAAGTGGAGTTTCAGTTGGTTAAAAATGGAAGAAGAGAAAGAGAGAGATGGTGAGATGGGTGCTCTACAAGGTATGGCTTTTTTTCGGTGAGACAGATGGTATTTTGTGGCATTGCTTTTACTTTTGGGTCTTACTCCAGTTTTTCAGAGAAGAAGACCTCCAAGGATTTTCTTACATGGTGATATATATCACTTGATGCCCAGATCTGACTACTCTGTAGAAGCCTGAAATAAGCAAAAAACTCTTATTAAAACTCCAACTCCTCCAAAATAATTTGGCATCACTGTTCAGAACCTGCTCGGTAACTAACATAAGAGGACTTTTTTTTGGGACGGGGATTGGGGGGTTGGGGGGAAGAAAGTTAAAAGGAAGAAGATGAAATAAGAGGGGTGACCGTGTATGGTTGTTGGTAAAAAAAGAAAAAAGGTTATTTCCTTTAATTTTTTTTATTGTTAATTACATTTGTCAATTTTTTTATTACAATATACATGAGTCATTTAATTGGTTCATTTGAAATGTCATTAGCGAGTGTAATTCACGCATATAGTTTATCGGACTCGGATGTTCATATGGTACACTTAATAGCCACTTGAAGTGTTAAAATGGTAAAGGGGTCAGTGGAGGTGTCTGTTTGATCGTTGAGGAAAACTTAAAGGGGTCATTTATGTATTTTATCTTTTTTCTATTAAGTTTGTCCAAAGTGGACATCCAATCCTATATGGCACTGACATTTGATGAGGTGGGTGCCACATGGCTTGCCACCTCAGCGCCCTTAACCTATTGAACCCCTCATTTCTATTTTTTTCTACCGCTATTGACACCATTACCGCTACCATAAAAAATATTACATTTTAAATTTTAGTCTTTTATATATGGATTAAGGGCGCTGAGGTGGTATCTCATGCCATGTAACATCCGCCTCATCAAAAGTTAGTTCCACGCAGGATTGGATGTCCACCGTGGACAAACTTAACAGAAAAAAGGTATATTTGAACCAATAGTATTACAGCAGAGATGTATTTGGACCTAAAGTATAACAAATATTATATTTAGACTTTTTCTCATAGTATAGGGCTATATTTGGCCCTTTGCCATTTATTATTTTCTTCTAATATTACTCTTATCATTAAATACCCACACGACCACCATTGCTTTGTTCATAGGATTATAATCACCATTAATAAATATAATTTAGTAAAATAAACTTGTTTACCCTCAAAACCGGATAACAATTAAATTTATAAGTGATTTTAAGGATACGTGGATTAAATTGACACAAAGCGATAAAATTAAATTATAATTAAAATAAATAATGATAAAGTAAATTCAAGCCACAAGAATTGAAACGTTACAGCCTTGGGGGGTTAACCACCCTTGAACATGATGCACTTCGATCGGTATCAAGACATAATTGAATATGAGCTTAAAGAAAAAATAACAGTGTATTGCTTCTCAGTGTGTGTTACAATATCCCTAGATGAATTATCATACCCCCTTTATATAGTAGAGTAGTCTTAATTTAGGTACAGTTCTATAAAAGGTAGAAAATCTCTTGATTTACTGATCGTCAGTCCCTTATTTATACGTGTCAAGATTATCGCTGTAATATCTTATCGGTCTCAGATATTTCGATCTTCTGTTGGTTATGCTAACAATGTTTCTTCGAGCTCGTTCGGGGTCAAGGTTGATTTCGGGATCACAGACTCAATGTTCTCGAAGAAAGACATTCTGACTTTGGGCTTTGTTCCGGTGGGACTTGGGGTCGATCTTCAGTCCCTCATGTTCCAAGCCCAATCTACCATGTCATAGACGAGCCTGATTTCGACAGTATACAGATAGTCCCCTCATTTTTTGGAGAGTAGATGATGAGAAACGACATGAGCTTTCGATTCTCACTTCGATACCCTTCGACAAAAATGACAAAATAAATGAAACATCACGTTAGTCAAGTCTAAATGGCATTAAATGCTTGTCAGTTGCCGGTAAGCCACTTCAGGATGAGAACCGGCATTTGAAAACTATACGTACCCCCTTCTTTATTCATTCAAACTTTACATTCAAACCCTCTACCCTTGTTCCTTAGAAATCTCCATACATTCTGGCATTTATATCCTGGTTTTTTTAGATCTTTTGCTCGTCTTCATCCCAAATCATCGAGTGTACTCCTTTAACTACATTTTTTTATCTTTTTTCCTTTTTCCCATCCATTTTAAAAGAAATGGCGAAGACTTCAAAAATCGTTTCCCAAAAGAAACTCTTTCTACATCACGACCGGCTGTCGAGGAGACGGTTCCGCATACTGCTGTCGAGGAACTAGTAGCGAAATCCCCCTTGAACACATTCATCCCAGGTGGATGCTCAGTGATTGCCGATTTCAAGGTCAAAAAACCTTCCTCCATACCAGGCTGGTGTGAGAAGGTCTCGAGATACATATGCTCGATTACTAAAGAAGTCATCCCCACGGTAAAAAAGGATTACAATTGGGTTGATAAGCATGTGGTAGTTCTCGGACCCGATGAAGATATCACCACCCACGTCGAGGGATACCTAAGTGTTTATACCTATCCCATTACGCTACCCATTAGATCCGGTTATCGTCGATTTCTGCAAAAGATACGAGGTATGTCTCGGCCAAATTCACCCTTTATTCTGGAGGATTGTAATCCTTCTTCGGTTCTTCGTGAGCAAGATCGATGGATGCTCGTTCACCGTCGACCACCTTATGCGCCTATACAATCCCCGACTCTTTCGGGGGCGTCGAGCTATTAAAGCCCCATTCTCAAGTATCGATAAAGATCAAGATCAAGGTTGGCTAGGTCATTTTGCCCGAGTGAGAACCTCAGACTTGATCCTAGCGAGCGCATGTTGTTCCTTGAGAAGTGGAATATAAAAAGTAAGTAAAATTTTGTATTCAAAATTTTATTTTACTCTTCTTTTTCCTTCCTTCTTATAGGTGTTTGGTGGTGGTGTAGCTGTCGCTCGGGTCCCGTATGCAATCTCTTGACTCAAAGAGTGGGTCGAGGGCATCGTGTTACAAAAATCATATTCTGAGCGCGCATGGAATGAAATTTTGACGGGTCGGTAGGAGGCCCGTTCTCATGGTGAAATTCCTTTCCCGAGTGAGCAATACTTGGGTTTCTTTTCTGTTGCTAAGTTTTTACTTGTTTCTTTTCCTTTTATAGGTTTATCCAAGGACGTCACACTGAGGCCACCATCTGGTAATGTGGACTGCCCCGTCGAGTCCTCTGCTCAAAGACAAGGTGATGAGAAGAAAAGAAAGAGGGCTCTTAGTTCTTTAAGCTCAGAGAAGAAGAAAACAAAAAGAAGGCTGGTGAGCAAGCCCAAAGAAAATATCAGCGCTCGAGCCCCACCCTCGAATTTACTATGCCAGCTAAGGAACGAATCCAAAGAAGAAGAAGAAGCCTCTAAACTGGTGGCCCACGTATGGTCGTAGTTCTAGGGACAAGGGGCCTCCGAACTAGAGAGAGGCGAGGTCGATCTAAGCCAGGGAGGCCGATGAGGAGGCTGTGGTCGAGGCCAACAAAGAGGCCGTGACCGAGGCCTCCCGGGATGTGGGTAATGCCCCAAAGGATGTACACGGTGTGATATTCACCTTCACTCACTAAGTCTATGTACAATGAGGCTAAGACAGTGAAAGAACGTCCTAATGAGGGGGCCCAAGGAGCGGAAGACCCTATCCGCATCTTTTTTGATACGTGGATTCTGCCACCACGAAATATGTCACCAGATTGGGTGACTTGGAAGTGCCGAGGAAGGCTCTATCTTCGAGAATAAGCTGGCCTTTCTCAAGTTCGAAACTAATCAACCATTTCCCAGCTCCGAACGTGGATCCTGACCGAAAGCGATCGATCATCATCTCCATTTCAGAGGATACCCGAGTCATCTCTACCCACATAGGGTTGGCCAGTTACCTTCAGTGATTGGTGACCGAGGAAGACCAAGCCAAGATGAACGAGGTGGATGTGCCTTTCCTGTTCAACGAAGCACAACAGGCGTTAAATTGGGTAACTTCAGATACTTCTTGATGACTTCTAATTTGTACTTAGATTAATTTATAGATAATCATAACTTTCTTTTTCTTTGTGTTTGTAGTCCTCGGTGCTTCATCACGAGACGTTTCTTCGATATCGAGAAGAGCTTAACCAATATGAGGCTGAGATTTGAAGGCTCACTGAGAAGAGAGATGCTTACAAACTTCTTAGTGAGCATAGCGGATGGGAGGTTAAGAACCTCCAAGCTGAGCTAGAGGTGGCTCGGAAAGAGCATGCCAACCTAGTGGAAAAGGTAAAAGTTTTGAGGTTAGTGACGATGAGCTAGACTCGGTGACTAACACTTCGAACTTGCAGGTCCAACATAATCTTGATCGAATTCGGAAAAGGAAATTGCCCGGTCACAATTGGTTTCGGTTGAGGTCCAGCTTCGGGCGGCAAAGTAAAAGACCATGGTGCATGACAAAAAGATTGAGGAGATCCAGTCTCATCTAAGTTTGTCCGTTTTCAATCGGGAGACTCTAGTCAAGGAGCTTGAAATGGCCAGGTCGATGGCCATGGTGGTTTAAAACTAATGCCTACGAGATGGTGACCAAATATATGGCCGATGTCGAGACAGATCAGGATCGAGCGAAGGATATCATCAATCACGCGAAGCGGCAATCCCGAAGGGAGGCCCTCGAGGATCATGCTCAGGATTTGACTTGTCGGGTGAAGTTGAGAGTGCCAAGGGGCTCGAAGCCAAGGCCAAGAAGTTGGCTTATCCTGGGGATGATGAAGACTCCGAGGGTTTGAGCGGATTCGAGGGTAAAGGAGACCCCGTAGGTTCTGGTGATGAGGCGGCCTCGGTGAAGACTAGGCTACTTAGGCGCTTCACAAATGTTATATTTTCTGATTTTTGTATTACCTTCCTTTTTTGTTGAGGTCGTTTGGCCTTTGTAAAAATTTGTATCGAGGCCATTTGGCCTTTTTAAAAAATCTTTTGATATTTACATAAGGCTTTTTCCCTTTAGCAATTTTTGAGTTTTTTCGTTGCTTTATTATTTATTTTTGCAAAGATTAAAGTGCCTTAAAATGAAATAGTTAGGTTATGTTCGGGGGTTCGAGCGGGTCTTGCCTACAATATTATTTTGTTTAAGGCAACGTGGGGGTTCGGTATGATCGAAATTTTTTCCCCAAAGTACTTATAATTTTATAGTTTCTGAGGGTAGCCTTTAGAACTGGTCAAGAGATTTTGAAGGCCTTGTCTTTTGTTACGGGTATCTAACGTCTCTGAGCCATTTTAATAAGGTTATATCCTATTTAGTTTGGGTGCTGCCCAATGGGATGGTCACCCCGAGTTATCTGGGCTTGTCTAAGATGATAATCCCCAAATGGGAATGGTCGTAGTCTTTAAAATTTGGGCATTACCTAATAGGTCTTGTGCCCTCGAGCTATAATATCCTGGACCATCCGAGTTTGCCTTCGGATAGCAGTCCCCGAGTGGGAGTGATCATTTGAACTCGGATTAAGGTGGCCCTTCGGCTGAATACCTTTAGGGGATCAGATGTAGGAAATTCCTTAAGAAATGCAAAAAGAATAATTTTAAGGGACAAGATATTTATCTACAAGGTAGACTTCTTTTTATTCTTGTGCGTAATAGTTACACATGTTACGAGCATTGTGCTAGAGCTGGAGCAATCTATGCGGGAACGGTTCATTTGACCGGTTGGACCTTACAGTAAATCCTATCGATCGAGCCGAGACCATTAAATAACAAAGTCCCCGTCCTTGCTAAATTCGTTATTCGAGGGTAATGCCATCTAGTGTCTAAGGTTGATCATAGAGAAGCCTTGGATACTGTTGATGTGATCTTTGACATCGATTCATCATAGGCCTTCGATTCTAAGTTAGCACGATCTACTATTGTCTGGTTAAAAACCTTGTCGGAAAACCCATTTGGGACAAAACCGGTTCAAGGGAAAAAGAGTGCAGTGCGTGCTTTTCAGCCTAAAAATTGCACTGTTCCTTGTTGGTTACCTACAAATGTTAGTTCAAAAATAAGTAAAAGTAATGAATTGGGTCCTACCTTAGCAGTAGTATCGCTTCAAGTGAGTAACGTTCAAGTTATTCGATAGTTGTTCACCGTATATTGCTCCGGGTTTGTACAACCCATTTTTGGCGGTCTTGATAATTTAATATGGCCCTTCCCAGTTCGGCCCCAACTTTCCCATATTGGGATTTCGGGTGCTTAGTGTGACCCATCTTAACACTAAGTCCCCATCATTGAAGTGTCGAAGGTTGGCCCTTCAATTGTAATATCTCTCAATCCACTATTTTTGGGCGTCCATCCGGACTAGGGCGGCTTCGTGCCTTTCATCTAATAGATCCAGGCTCGTACTCATAGCCTCGTCAGTCGATTCCTTAGTTGCGTATCGGAATCTGAGACTTGGTTCTCCAGCCTCGACCGGTATTAGAGCTTCAGCATCGTAAACCAGTGAGAACGGGTGGCCCCGGCACTAGACTTCGAGGTTGTATGGTATGCCTATAGGACTTCGTGCAGGATTTCCTTCCATTTTCCTTTGGCGTCGGTTAACCTCTTTTTAAGGTTTTTGAGTATGGTCTTGTTGATCAATTCTGCTTGTCCGTTCCTACTAGGGTGGTAGAGTGTTGATATGATCCTTTTCATCTTACGGTCCTTAAGAAACTTGCTTACCTTGCTACCGATGAATTGTTTCCCGTTGTCGCACACAATCTCGGCCAGCATTCTGAACTGACATATGATGTGGTCACAAATGAAATCAATGACTTTACTCCCCTTTAACTTCTCGTATGCCTGGTCTTCCACCCACTTAGAAAAATAGTTAGTCATAAACAATATAAATTGAGTCTTATCGGGTGCCCATGGAAGAGGGCCAACGATGTGCATTCCTCACTTCATGAACGACCTTGGTGACAAAATCGAATGTACCAGCTCCACGGGTTGATGGATCATCGGAGTATGTCTTTGACATTCATCACATTTCCATATGAACTCCTTCACATCCTTTTACATATCGATCTAGTAGTAGCCGGCTCTGATTATTTTTCGAGCCAATGATTCGGTGCCCGAATGGTTTCCATAGATGCCTTCGTGGATTTCCCTCAGAATGTACTCCGGTATCTCCTGATCCTAGACATATCGTGAGCGGGCCATCGAATATTCTTCTAAACAAGTTCCATTTTCGGATAAAGTTAATCGGGCTACTTTCGTACAAAGGGCTCTTGATTCTTTAGGATCCGAGGGCGGCTTCCCGGTCTTCAGATATTCTATATATTTGTTTCTCTAGTCCCAAGTTAGGTTTGTTGAGTTTATCTCAGCATAAACTTCTTGCACTACCGATCTCATGAGTTATACAACTTCTCCCGAGTTGAACTCGTCGTCCTCGACCGACGCTCCTAAGTTAGCAAGGGCATCAGCCTCATTGTTTTGATCCGGGGGTGCATGTTGCAAAGTTCACTCTTTGAACTAATGTATTGTTACTTGCAATTTATCCGGATACCTTTTCATTTGTTCTTCTCGGACCTCGAATGTCCCATGAGCTTAGTTCACCACGAGGAGGGAGTCGCACTTAGCTTCCATCACCTCCGCCCCTAAGCTTTTGGCTAGTTCGAGACCTGTAATCATGGCCTCATATTCGGCCTCATTGTTAGTCAATTTCACAGTCCTAATAGATTATCTAATTATATTGCTTGTTGGTGGCTTCAACTGAGATATCACCGCCTGTTGAGCCTGTAATGTTTCAACGATCATTCATAAATTGATCCCGTCTTCTCCATTATTTGAGTATTTTGAGCTGCCGATTGTGCTCCACCATAGATGCTATTCTCGGGGTTGATGGGCAGATTTCTGTCGATAGCTACATGCGAGTTTGTATCAAATGGGTGCGCGACTGGATTTATGACGGCATCAACGAGCAGTAACTCGTTACTAGGCGTTATGTTGTTATTTTCACTGTGATGACTGAATTCATTGTCAACATGTAGGGGTATTGATTGAGAGTTCGATATTTTTGAGTTTTTACCTGAAATTAGAGACACTTCAAAGAACAAGTGTAAAACACTTTGTGTTATAAAAATTTGTATCAAATAACTAATGTTATACTTAGTCTCGCGGTGGGCGCCAAATTGTTTACCCTCAAAATCGAATAACAATTGAATTTGTAAGTGGTTTTAAGGATACATGGATTAAATTGACACTGTGATAAATTGAATTGCAACTGAAATAAATAATGATAAAGTAAAATCAAACCACAAGAATTGAACAGTTACAGCCTTGGGGGGTTAACCACCCTTGAACATGATGCACTTCGATCGGTATCAAGACACAGTTGAATAAGAGCTTAAAGAAAAAATAACAGTGTATTTCTTCTCAGTGCCTGTTATAATGTCCCTAAATGAATTATCAGACCCCCTTCATATAGTAGAGGAGTCCTACTTTAGTACAATTCTATAAAAGGTAGAAATTATCTTGATTTACTGATTGCCGCCTTATTGATACATGCCGAGATTCTCCCATAATATCTGATCGGTCAGATATTTTGGTCTTCTGTTGGTTACACTAACAATGTTTCTTCGAGCTCATTCGGAGTCAGGGTCAATTCCGAGATCACGAAATCAATGTTCTCGAAGACAAACATACTGACTTCGGACTCTAGTCCGGTGGGACTTAGGATCGATCTTCAGTCTCCCCATGTTCCGAACCCGATCTACCATGTCATAGACGAGCCCGATTTAGACAACATACAAAACTCTTAATAAATAATTTCTTAAAGAAAGTGTCAAGCTAATATTGAATTAGTAAAAAGAAACCGAGGGAGTAGATTGGAGTGTGAAACGAGGTAATTAGGTGGTAGTATGTTCCCAAAATAAGTCTCAAAATTAGTTCATGCTTCATGCTATGTAGACATTAATTTGGATAACAAAATCAATTAACCATAATTTATTTTGTGGTTAGCCACATAAAATATTAATCAAATTTGGTTTGGCTCGCCAAGACCTTGTGAACGTAACTATGTTAAAATATAATATCAGAAAACTGTTAGAAGAATAAAGAAAACTCGAAAACAATAAAGAATAAGAAATACTCCAAGTCCACAATTTGCTTGTGCGTCCTTAAGGAATTTTAACCCCCTCACACGTTGCCAAAGTAATGGATTAAATCCTCCCAGGATGAAACGGAATAAACCTTCTTGCAACAGTGACAATACAAACAGCAGGATACCAACAAACTCAAAGAACGGAGCAAAATCATACTTACGAATTTGAGAGAGAGAGACTGCGAATTAGAATGCAGTATTTTCAGAAAGAAGGAAGTTCTGTAGTGTTTTTCGTGTTTTGAAAATGGAGCCATGCCTCAGAATTTATAGGCAATTATTAGAAGAGGTGTCTATTCGGAACATGTGTTCTGCCGCGGTCCTACCGTGGTTACGCCAGGACCGCGGCTAGATTGACCTTTAGAATCAGTGTTCTACCGCGGTCCAACCGCGGTTACGCCAGGACCGCGGTCAGAATGACCTTTAAAATCTGAAGTAGTGCTCTGGCGCGGTCCTACCACGGTCACGCCCGAATAGCGGCTGACATTTAATTAATAATTAAATAAATTTTGTCCAAAAAATAATCTTATCGATCGATCATTTGGCAAATCTAAATCTAAATCCAAATCCAAATCCAAAGCCGAAGCCGAAGCCGAGCCGAGCAAGCGACGACGACGGCGCGAGGGTTCATTCTCTTCAACTCCTTTTAAGAGCTTTAAGAAATGATTATATATATACACACACAAATGTAGTTGTCCCTCACCAATGAGGGATAAAGTGCAAGAAAAAAGTTCACTTCTTCAAATTTTCATTTTTCCCTCCATTATATTCCCTCCATTTCCAATTCACACTTTTATACTTTAAAGCCCACTGGATTAAAAGTCCAACAATCCCCCACATGAATGGGCATGGCTGTATCAAGAAATATCATAGATGAAAGCTATGTGATTTGCAAGTAAGGATTAATTGCATCTAGATAAGTAGGTTTCCCTTTGAACTTTCCGTAGTGAACATATGTCGGATATACTCGGTCAATCGGTATATTTGATATCTTTGAACCGTCGAGCTTTAGTGTATACCTAGACAACCATATGTCACAACCCCAACCCTTAACCGTCTTTTGATTCTCATTGTTGTGTTCGTTTCAGTCATGAACACGACCTGGTCTCATAAGTGCGTAGAGAATTGGCCTTACAGAATTCTCATTGAAGCGACTTCCACTTCACACTTACATAGGTGATTCCTAAA
>MU728787.1:49971-76694 GCA_026770625.1 Nicotiana glauca
TATCCTCAAACGAACAATCAAGTCTTCTAGTGTCATTTCCTTCCGCTTGTGTTTAAGATAGTTCTTAAAATCCTTCCACAACGGAGGTAATTTCTCAATGAAAGCAGCGACTTGAAAGGCCTCATTTATGACTATACCTTCAATACCAAATTCATAATTAATAACAAGATAAATCTTATTAATAAAATTATTGATTCGGGTCATACCTTCAGCAAGGAGGTAATGCACAATGACTTGTAATTCTTGGACTTGAGTTATGACCGACCTAGTGTCAATTATCTTGAAATCCAAAAACCTAGCAGCCACAAACTTCTTAAGTCCGGCATCCTCTGACTTGTACTTCTTCTCAAGCGCATTCCATAATTCTTTTAAAGTTTTCATGACGCTATAGACATTGTACAAGTCATCTTCCAAACAACTCAAAATGTAGTTTTTGCACAAGAAATCAGAATGTTTCCATGCTTCAGTTACAACAAGTCGTTCATCATCCGGAGTATTTTCTGCTAAGATCGGAGGATCCTCCTTGATGAAACGTTGCAAACTCAGCGTAGTAAGATAGAAGAGCATCTTCATTTGCCAACATTTGAAGTCAATACCGAAAAATTTTCCGGGTTTTTCTGCTGGTGCCATAGCATGAGCAAGAGTAGAACGGCTTGATGAGGCAGCATCACTCGTAACAGTAGCACCCGTCCCCGCAATATTTCCATTAGTTTGGTTTTCATTCGTCATGTTTCTGTAGAGTTGGAAACAAAACAGAACTTTGTTAAATCAGTGAAGGTTTGATATCTTCCAACTGAATACAAAACCAAACAGACAACACGTAACAATGGTGAAGTTTTTATATAATTCAAACCTGTACATTTATTATTCCGGCAAAGTTTTTATATACTTTAAACCGGACGGAACAATTATTGGAGTAGAAAGCATCAAGGCTTTAGTCTCCAATGCAGTATAGAAAATAGTTTAGTATATAATTTAACACAGAAACGTTAGTATTAAAATTCCTTAAGCTTGTGAACGTAACTGTGTTAAAACATAAAATTAGAAAACTGTTAGAAGAATAAAGAAAACTGGAAAACAATAAAGAATAAGAAATATTCTGAGTCCATAATTTGTTTGTGCGTCCTTAAGGAATTTTAACCCCCCACACGTTGCCAAGGTAATAGATTAAATCCTCCCACGATGAAACAGAATAAACCTTCCTGCAACAGTGGCAGTACAAACTGCAGGATACGAACGGACTCAAAGAACGGAGCAAAATCATACTTACAAATTTCAGAGAGAGAGACTGTGAATTAGAATGCAGTATTTTCAAAAATAAGGAAGTTTTGTAGTATTTTGCGTGTGTTGAAAATAGAGCCATGCCTCAGAATTTATAGGCAATTATCAAAAGAGGTGTCTGGAAAAGGTTTCTGTTCGGAACAGGTGTTCCGCGGCCAGAGTGACCTTCAGAATCAGTGTTCTACCACGGTCCAATCGCGGTTATGCCAGGACCGCGACGAGAGTGACCTTCAGAATCTGAAGTAGTGCTCTGGCGCGATCCTACCGCGGTCACTAATTAAATAAATTTTGTCCAAAAAATAATCTTATCGATTGATCATTTGACAAATCCAAATCCAAATCCAAATCCAAAGCCGAAGCCGAGTCGAGCGAGCGAGCGACGACGGTGTGATGGTTCATTCTCTTCAACTCCTTTTAAGAGCTTTAAGAAGTGATTCTATATATATACACACAAATGTAGTTGTCCCTCACCAATGAGGGACAAAGTGCAAGACAAAAAATCACTTCTTCAAATTTTTATTTTTCCCTCCATTTTATTTCCCTCCATTTCTAATTCACACTTTTATACTTTAAAGTCCAATGGCTTAAAAGTCCAACAGCCCTCCCCCACTCCACCTTTCACTTTTGTAAGAAATTGCTTACCCTTGAATAATCTTGTATAGATTTGTGGAAGTTCTAGTGTTCTAATATTACTGCTCTCTTTAGATTTATATATTATCAACTATTCGAACAAAAGGAAAATCAAGTAGGTAAGTGGGAACTATCAAAGTTAGCCGTGGAATCGAGAAATCTATCGTAAGGAGCAAACAATTGCAGATGATATTAGATATTTTTCGTTAAGAGAGCTCAGAAAATGAGAGCAAACAACTCTGTTTACATACAACATACATCGACCAATTACTGAGTATACTAAATGATAAACATAACTTCTATGTCACGATCAGACAGATCGTTTCGAGCTCTAGCATATCGTTCGGCAGTTTTAGAACTTGGATAGCTCCACTATATGTAGTATGCTTTCATGTGCAGTTGGTTTTGATTTTTGAGAAGTTCATAATTGGTTTGGAAGAATAATTATCAATTCGCAAGCTTTTAGTTGGAAGAGTTGACCAAGGGTTGTATTTTATGAAACAACATCGGAATCTGGATTTAATGGTTCTTATAGGTTTGTAGGTAATTTTAGACTTGGGCATATGTTGGGGTTGAGTATTGGTTGGTCCAGGAGTGGTTCAGCACTTATTATCAGATGTTTTCATTTTTTTTAAGGTTTTCAAATTTTCTAAGTTTGACTTGGAACAGACTTTGATGTTATCAAACTCCAAGTGGCATTCCAGGACCTTGTAAGGGTTCATTTTTGTTAATTGAAACTTGTGTGTGAAGTTTGATCGTGATCTGGAATGTCTAAGGGTGATATCGACGCTTTCCCAAAGTTTGAAGGCCTATAAGTTAAAATAAGGATTTTAATCATTAATTCGCAATATTGGTATTATTCGTGGTGTTTCAAGCCTTTGGATAAGTTTGAATGACGTATTGAGACTAGTTTATATGATCTAACGGGGTCTCATGGGCCTCAGGTGCATTTCGGGGTTATTTCAGACCATGTTGGTGTTTTGTTTGCTATTGGTGTTGTGCTTCGTGAATGTGGTGGGATGCACGCGCTCGCAATAAAGGAATTTTGGGCTGCTAAACTTTGTGCTTAATGATTGCAATAGGAGAGTCACGAACACGGAGAAGGAGCTGAGGGCCAGGGGGATTTTGTTCTACGCGAACGCGACACAGGAGCCGCGAACGCGAGGAGTAGGAGTTGGCTAGATTGCCCTTCGCGAATGCGTTTAGGGGACCGCGAATGCGAAGAAGGGCTCGTGGCTGGGGAGATTTTCTCCACTACAAATGCGATTGGCCTTAAGCGAACGCGTAGGTTTGGAAGGTAATACTCCGCGATTGCGAGTGTATATTAGGCACTGGCAGATTTGACCTCTGCAATCGCAAAGTTTGATGACCTGATAGGTCATTTTGAGTTTTAACCATTATCTATATGTTATGAGGCCTCGATTAGCTTTGTTTAGCAATTCTTGATTTGCATGCGCAGTCCATGTATTGTTCCAAAAAGTCTTTATGTGAAAGATTATAGAAAATATGAATTTTTGTTTTAAAAATAATTTGAGTTGAGTATGGTTATTATTTTGTGTAAACGGACCTGGATCAATATTTTGACGGTCCCAGAGGGTTCGTGTCATGAAGTTGGACTTGGTGTATGCTCGGAATTGAATTTGAAAATCCCTAATCCGATCTAACATGATTTGTTGAGATCTTGTAATTTGAAGGTTTAAAGAATCCATAAATTTGACTGTAGGTTGACTTTATTCCTACCGGGTATAGATTTCGGTTCCAGGACTTGGTATAGGTTCATTTTACTATTTATAACTTGTTCGTAAAATTTGGTTCAAATTGGAACTTATTTGACATGATTCAGATGTCCGGTTGTAAGTTTGAAAGTTCTTAAGTTTCTTTGAAAATTTCATACATTTTGATGTCTGATTCGTGGTTATAGGTGTTATTTTGGTATTCTGATCGCACGAGCGAGTTCGTACAATGTTGTTACACTTGTGTGCATGTTTGGTTTGGACTCCGAGAGGCTCGGGTGAGTTTCAGATAGGCTACGGATTGATTTTTGGTCTTGGGAGCTGGTGATTTCTCTGTTGCTGGTGTGATATGCAAATCCCGCATTTGCGAGGTCTGACTCACAAATACGAGCCTTGCTTTTGCGATAATGATATCACATTTGCGACCAAGGGGCTTGGACTGGAAGAACTTTGTGAAGAATAGTTCGCATTTTCGAAATGTCAGAGCTCGCATTTGCGATCTCAGAGCTCACATTTGCGACTCAGTGTATCTTTTAGATGTCTTTGCATTTGTGAAGGAATGATCATATTTGTGAAGGTTGTGTGTTCACATTTGAGAGTTCTATTCTTCTTTGACAGGGTTTGCATTTGCGACCCTTGTCTCGCAATTGCGAACAAGACATTGCAATTGTGAGATCCGCAGTTGGGTAAAAGAAGGTTTAGCTCATTTCTCATAATTTCTTAACCCTAAACACCCTAGAGGCGATTTTTCAATAGACGTTTCTTCCCAAATTCGTTGGTAAGTGACATTGATCCATTTCTTTTCAATTACCCATTACATTTCATGAGATTTCAACATCAAATTTGGGATTTTCATGGTAAAAACTAGGTATTTTTGTAAAATTCAGATTTAGACCTCAAATTAAGATCGGATTTCAAAACAAAGCACATAACCAGCCTCGAGGGTGAATGGGTAATCGAGTATTGGTTTGAATCTCATATTTTGATCGAGTGGGCCGGGGTTGACTTTTCTCAACTTTTTTCACAGATAATCCAAATTGAACCTCTTCCATTTGTGGGTAATTTCTAAAGCTTATTTTGAATTGTTTGATCTATGTTTGGTTAGATTTGATTGGTTTGGTGGAGAGTTTTATAGGAAAGGCCCCGGTTGAGCTTTGATTTGATTGTGGAGTGAGAAAAGTGTTGGATCTACCCTTGACTTGAGAGAAATAGGAAAATGTGAACTATGTGATATGTGGATCACTTGAGGAAACGACATATATGCGAGGTGACGAGTGTATATACACCGTTAAGATTGTTTTTCCATGTTTCTCATTTTTTCATGATTTATTTTATTCCATGTCTTAATTTTTATATGCTTTAATTGATTTCTATGCCGTAATTTGTTATTTGTCATTTAGTTATTCTTGTATCGAAGTGATCGTCCCTTCCATAATTTCGTGCTTATTTGGTGCTTGCCTTAATTATTTTACTTGTACACCTTAATTGTCACGTGCTTTACTTGAACTATTATTTTTCTTTGTAATATTTGTAGCATTCCTTTTATTATGACTCGGTTCCTTTATTGTTGATGTAACGATCCGGCCTATCGTTTCATGCGTTATAGCCCCGTTTCCCCCATTTATGCTTCCTTATATGTTCCTCAACTGTATTTTATCGTATCATGTTAGTTGGTTCAGGTCCGGAATGGATTCAATGTAGAATGAGACACTTAGCCTCCTATTTAGAAGCTTAAATTGGAGAGTCAACCGGATGTTGACTTATGAGTAGACAACCTCGGATTTGAATTTTTATGGTTCGGTTAGCTTCGTTAGGTGATTTTGGACTTGGGAGCACGTCCGGAATGTGATTTGAAGGTCCGTGGTAGAATTAGGCTTGAGTTAACAAAATTAGAAAATTTGGCGATTTTGGTCGGCAGTGGAAAAATTTGATATCGGGGTCGGAATGAAATTTTAGAAGGTGGAGTAGGTTTGTAGTGTATTTGTGGCATGTGTGCGAAATTTCAGGTCATTCGGAGGTGATTTGGTAGGTCTCGACATCGTTTGCGAAAGTTGGAAGTTTAGAAGTTCTTAGGCTTGAATCCTAGGGTGATTTGGTGTTTTGATATTTTTTTTGAGTGATTCGAAGGTTCGACTAAGTTTGAATGATATTATGGGATATGTTGGTATGTTTAGTTGAGGTCCTGAAGGCCTCGGGTGTGTTTCGAATTGTTATCGGATCATTAGTTTGCTTTGGAAGTTGGCAGATCTCTGGTCTCTGGTGTAGGAAGTGCAGACCGCACAAAATTGGTGCAGCAGTGGTGGAAATTATTAGGGCTGCGGAAGAGGGAATGCGGCTGCAGTGGATTTTATGCGAACCTCGAAAGGTATGGCTCAGGGTCTGCGGTCGTGGCAGAAATTTGCAGACCGCGGCGAAGAGGTTCAGAGAACACTATATAAGCGAGGTTTAGGGTTTTATATCACATCTTGGACTTTGGGAGCTCGGTTTGAGGCGAATTTTTGGGAGTTTTTGAAGGAAATCATCTGGGTAAGTAATTCTAACTCAATTATGGCGAATATTCATGAATATATCATTGAATTCATCATTCGATTAGTGATTTGGGGTGAAATTTGAGAAAATTGGTGGAGTTTTATAAAATAAAATTTTGGGATTTCGAAGCCGATTCGAGATCGGATTTGAGTTAAACTAGTATGGTTAGTCTTATAATTGAAAGGGTTATCGAATTTTGTAACTTTTATCAAATTTCGAGACGTGGGCTCGGGGCTCGACTTTTGAGTTGTCTTTTTGACTTTTGACCTAAAGCTTAACATTTTCTTATAGGATTGATTCCTTTAGCTTGTGTTGATGGTATCAAATTGTTTATGGCAAGATTCGAGGCATTTAGAGGCCAGTTTGAGGAGCAAGAGCATCACGGAATAAGGGTTTGACCGGTTTGAGGTAAGTAACGATTGTAAATCTAGTCTTGAGGGTATGAAAACCCAAATTTTGTATCGGTCTACTATTTTGAGAAGACGCACATGCTAGGTGACGGGCGTATAGGCGTGCACCCTTGGGGATTGTGACTTGGTCCGTCCTGTAGCAACTATAAGTTGCACATTTGGTTGAAACTATATGATACTTATATGTTTTAGAAAGAGTTTCTATAAATTGGGCTGAATGCCATATTTGGGCCTTGTGCCAGAGCTGTATGGACCCTTAGGGGCCTTTCCTTACTATCTCTCATTGGTTTTGGTTGAAAATCTATAATCTGTCTTGCTACACTTATTAAATTTTATAACTCAGACTTTATTACTTTGTTTCGATACTTATAAAAATGTCGTTTTGGGCTGAGCACCCTGTTTTTCTTGATAGCTTGAGTGGCTTGAGAGGTTTATGACTGAGTGAGGCCGAGGGCCTGACTTGTGAGGATATATATGGGATCAGGCTGCATGCCGCAGCATGTTGCTACTGATTCATGACCGAGTAGGTCGAGGGCATGATTGATTTATGCCACAAGGTGGCTTGTTATAGCACCTGGGCTAAAGGAGCCTCTTCGGAGTTTGAACACCCCCAGTGAGTGCGGGTACCATGAGTGTGAGTGATATGAGATATGCCCGAGGGGCTGTATACGAGTGACTGAGAGATTTGCCCGATGGGCTGTTCGTGAGTGATGTTTTTCCCGAGGGGCTGTTTATGATTTCATTATTATGCTCACTGTTGTACTGAGCCTCTGTTGAGAACTGTTGAAAAGATCTTCAAATGATTTTACTGAAACTGAGTTTAAACGAGATGATTTAATTCAAACTCTGATCTTAAAAGCCTCATGTACTTTTACTGAGTTTTCATGATATGAATTTATATGCTTTATTGCTCGTCATTGCTTCTCAGCCTTTATTTACTTTGATTACTTACTTAGTTGGCATACTCACGTTACTCCCTACACCTTGTGTGCAAATCCAGGCGTATTAGGACTTGGCAGCGGCTGTTGACTAGTCCAGTTGTAGACTTTTCTCAGAGTTGGCAAGGGAGTTGTTGACGATCGCAGCCCTATTCTTTTCCCTCCTATCTTCCTTTAGTTTATTTTGTAGTTGCATTTCCAGACTATGTTAGTCTCAGTATATCGAAAGTGTTTAATAGATGCTCATGACCAGTGACACCCCGATGTCGGGCTTTTATTTCCGCACTTTCATTATTCATATTTTCTTTATGAAGTTTTATTATTAATTAGCTTGAAATAATCTTGCAAATGAAAAATCGTGTTGTTTTTTGTAAAGAGTTGGCTTGCCTAGTTCCACGATAGGTGCCATCACGACATGATAGTTTTTGCTCGTGACAGTTTTGCTCTCATACCCTTTAAATGTAGAGATTCTTGTAAATTGAATTATTGGATTGTTTATGTTTATTGAAATTGTTTGTGAATCAGGTTGCACGCCGCAATGGTTTGTAATATGGTAGAATAAGAAGGATTATAATATTGATAAATAGTGATTTGGTGGGATCGGATTGCGCACTGCAACGGTTTGTGTACATAATACTTGGTATTGATTATGATGATATGGTGGAATAAGGGAGGATTATGATATTGATTATGATGGTACGGTGGGATCGGGTTGCGCGCCGCAACGGATTGTATACGTCATTCTTGCTATTGATAAATGATTCTATGGTGAAATAAGGGACGATTGTGTGTATACAGTGGGATCAGGTAGCACGCTGCAACGGATGGTGTGTGTTGTACTCGTTGTTGTTATTATGTTAGTTTTCAGCATTTTTATAAGAACTTATGAGGTATGTCATTCTGGGCTCTCTGATTGTGAGGTTTGAGTTCATTTTCATAAATTAACTGCTTTACTTTCATTCCTATTTTTCTTTCAATGTTGTTGTTGTTATCATTATTATTATTATTATTATTATTATTATTATTATTATTATTATTATTGCGTACAGGTTATTGTAAGTGGTCCATCTTAGCTTCGTCACTACTTCGTCAAGGTTAGGCTCGGCACTTACATAGTACATGGGATCGGTTGTACTTATACTATACTTTGCACTTCTTGTACATATACTAGAGCGGGTCTTATCGCCGTTCAATAGATTTGCTTGGGTCTAGTTTTTGACGGAGAGTTAAGGTATAACTGCACAACGTTTGCCCTGAAGTCCCATTCCCTCTTATCCTTACTGTTTTTCTGAGTTTCAAAATAGTATATTTTATTCAGACCATGTTTGTAGCGCTCTAGATGTTCATGTTCTCGTGAAATTAGTTTCTGGGTTATGTTTAGACTCGTTATTCAGTATTACCATACTATGTATCAGACTTGTATCATTCTCGGTGTTATTATCTTGTCATAAATTGTCAATAACATTAAATTCTCTGTTCACGTCGGCTTTCCTAGCAAGTAGATGTTAGCCGCCATCATAACCCCGACATTTATTACAGGTCGTGACACGAATGTACTTTTGCGATCTCAAAAAATAAAATAATTGGGCAGTGTATAAGATTGCATTTTCGGACTTAGCTCATTTCTATCTCATTTCTCTCATTGGAGATGAATTTCTGGCAATTTTGGAGAGGCATTTTCTTCATCTACCACAACATAAGTGATTCCTACTCATTGTGAGTTAAATATATGAATTATAACATGGAAATTGGTAGAAATTGTGGGATTTTGAAAAGAAAAACTAGATATAATATTTTTGAGTTTTGACCACAAAATTGGACATGAAATTGGGAATAAATTAAATATTTGAATTTGTGGTAGTATAAATAATATTTATCTTTAAATATTTCGGTATCCAGGCATGTGGGGCCGAGGGTTGACTTATTCACTTTTCGTGTGTAGTTGAGGATCGTTTCTAATTGATTAAATTACGAGTCTTTGTGTATATTTTGATTTAGTTTGCACGTTCTTTGACTAGTTTCTGATCGTTTTGCATGAGTTCGAGGTGTTAGAGAGGTGTCAGAGCTGGTTATCAAATTTCGGAGCAAGCTAAGTCTCATGTATAACCTTGTAAGAGAAATCTACCCCGTATGTGTTATATTGTTAAACGCTACGTATTATAGGAGCTACGCACGTATGAGGTTACGAATGTCCCTGTATTTCCTAGATTCTTGATTATGTCCGGGTAGACTTACACTCACACCTTGTTCTAGTTATACTATTTGAGTTATTTTTGCTTGTTTATACACATTAATTATTCTTTTAGCCTTAGACTAGAATTGCATGAAGTATCCCTCCTTGATATTTTAAATATTTGACCGGCTACTTGATTAGTCACGAAAATTATACTTTCTTTTACAGATTTCTCCCGTGTTATATGTATTTGTCCGAAATTTTTCTCGAATTTCATAACTCACACATAAATTCGTGAGTTAGGCCAGTGGCGCGTCAAAGTTTTACATTCTTATGTGATCAGTCTGAATGCCTCAGCAGTAATCTTATGGCATCGAATCGCTCGCCTCGGCAGTATTATGTAACATATTCTTATGGGATCAGGTTGAATGCCTGATCAGTACTCTTATGGGATTAGGCCGCTCGCCTCGATAGTATTATGTAACACACTCTTATGGGATTGGACTGTTCGCCTCGACAGTTCTATAAAACACTCTTATGAGATCGGGCAGTTCGACTCGGCAGACTCATGCGTTATATTTAATCGGGAGTCAGCGTACCTTTGAGTCTTCCCAACTTAAGATTTTGCATTATATTTGATAATGATCATTACGTATTCCATTCGAGGTTGTATCCGATATTTGAGGACTTCATAATTATTATTCTGTTAAGGATCGTGTTAGGCACATATATCTATTTCGTTGCTTTTACTTGTTATGCCTCATACCTTTCTACTTTTACATACATTGTTGTTAATCCCTCGTCACTACTTCTTTCGGGTTAGGCTCGATACTTATCGGGTATGCGCTGATTTACGTACTCATACTATACTTTTGCACTAATTATTCAAGTACTGAAACATGTACATTTGATGGTCATCTGGCACGTAGGCGCGGTTGCTGAGGAGATTTTGTGGTGAGATGCTATGTCACGCCCCAAATTCGTGGGACATGACCGGCGCTCGACCGGGTATCCCCAGTCAAGCGAACCTGGGTGCCCTTCCTATCCCACGCATACCCCGTATTTTCATTGTCCGTTAATCAAAGGAAATGGTCATTTATAATTAAAGCACCATCTTTTCAAAACATACATAGACACTTAATGAGGTTTTCAACTTTCATCGCCCAATATACGACATACATATTTACATAAGTTCACAACCTACATTTACTGTCTACGGAACCTCTAAAAGTACAACAGGATAATACAGTATTTGCCGGTAACAAGGCTCCGACTATACCTTACACAAAATAAAAATAAAAATCCGGACACACGTGGCTTGAGCTACGCAGGGCCCCGAGAGGAGTGGGGCACACCAAAAAGCTGATGGAAGATGAAGGGGAGCTACGATCGGTGGGCTGGAGTACCTGCTGCGGATCCACCTACAATCATAACATGAATGTAACGCCCCCAACAAAAGAGACGTCAGTACATTTGAATTGTACAGGTATGTATAACAAACCTTACCCTGAGTAACCTCAAGCCATACACAAGTATTGAACAATAGAAGGAAGCAACAATTGAGTACACATAAGGAAGACAAACAAGGCAAACAAGTTAACAAACTCTCCTTTCCCCATCATCATTTCCACATTTTCAATTTCACAACGTTCTCATATTTCATTTCAATAGTGATATCGATCACTTTCCACCCTTATTACCTCGGCCACCCTTATTACCACAACCCACGCCTTATTACTTCGTGTTGCGGCGCGAAACCCGATCCCACCGAACAAGTCACAATTCACAAACAACACAACCACAACAACAATTCACATAGAAAAACAACAATAATAATTTACAAGGATAACCACAACAAGTTTTAAGAACAACAACCACAATTCCCAATAACAACAGCAACACAACTCACAAAAGGTTTAGGTGACTATCCATACCATTTCCATCTTTTTCAACAGCCCGTTATACCATTTAGATCACAACAATAGTTTTCCACGACTATCCACAAGGGATGTTATCACAGTTATTTCAATTTCACCACTTACGATTCCTCTCTATCATTTGTTCCACAGTCCTTGCCGCATAACACATTCGCAATCACAACTTAGTTTATTGCCATTAACTTGCACAATCATATCGGATGTCTTAACCAACAACGCATAAGGTACAATATTTACATGAACTCACAAATAGTTCACACAAGTAAACACATCATGTTCACAAGAGTTTAACTTCACAACTAATTCATGGAGATATCACATACCGAGTATTCGAACACCAAACAAGGTGATTTTACAAAGGTTAAGATGAGCCACACATACCTGAAGCTGAATTCCTTTCTAATCCCTACTTCCAATTCACCAGAAATCTAGCAACGTCAATATAGTGCACAAATTAACACACATAACTTAGAATAAGTTCACAATTGCTATTCAAACTCATTTAGGTTATCAACCCCTCTTTGAATACTCCTTTACTCCTACCCAATTTCTCCTACTAGATTTTAGGTTTTTAATAGACATGCATGCATGATTTCAACCATTATTTTAAGGACTAATGCATGAGACTCCCTCTCTTAGTTTAGACCAGAAATTAAATGGGAGAAGTTAGGGATTTTACTTGTAAGGAAAGGGGGTATGAAGATAAGCTTGAAATTTCCCGGCCCGGATGGTTTTGAAGAACCAAATTTTGGAGAACATGACTTCCTCTCTCAAGACCCTCTATTCCTCTCTCTTAATTTATTCAGCAAGATTGTTAAAATGAGGGGGTTGAGGTGTTTTATTGAAAAGGGGTCGGGTTTTAAAATTTAGAAAAATAGAAGACTGAGCAAATCTGAGGTCGCATTCTGCGATCGCAGAATCGAAATGCGGTCCGCATATTGGACCGCAGAAATGCCCCCAAAACTCTGAAGGTCTACCTGGGTCTGCGACAGGAATGCGGTCCGCATTCCTGTTATGCGGTCGCATTTTGCACCACAGAATTGACCTCCACAAATCCTTGAGGAACTTATGCGACGATTATGTGGTCCGCATATTGATTATGCGATCGCATAATGGACCGCATTTTCAACATCAATTTTGACAACCCTTCTGCTTCACTCTGCGGCAGAAATGCGGTCCGCATAGCTGATCTGCGACCGCATTCTGGACCGCAGAATGATAATTTTCTGAAAAAATCGATTCTTTTAATTTTTAAGCACAAAATCAGTAAAAAGGGTCCGAACCGAGGCGAGTTTTCTACACATTCCTAACACATATTCGGACCTTGGCACTACGAGCTACTAGGTTTTAAGCACAAAAATTTTTATGAGGCCTTACATGCTCTCTATGTTATAATTCGCAGTACAAGGAGTCCCCGTTCTATTAATTTATAGTATTTTGTCTATTTTCTATTCCTGTAGTGATATTGTATATTCAATTTGATGCTCATGCAGTAGTGACACCCGATTTAAGAAATTTAGATTTTTTTTCTTGGTTGTATTTCCTTTATGAAATTAGAATTTATATTTCGACTACATTAGAACATTTAATATAATAATCATTAAATTTTTATAAAAACAAAGGAAATCCTCTTATTCCTTTCACCACTTGTGATAAAATATGTTATGACCCGCCGATTATCGTGTTGTTTCATTGTTGGCTTATCTAACGGCGGCGTTGGACACCATCATGGCTTATGGTGGAATTTGGATTGTGACACTCTAACTTCTATTATTTATAAATATAGCCATGTATTAACACTAATATTCCAATACTCCCCCTCAAGTTGAAGGGTGTAAGATGTTCAACACTCTTAGCTTGCCAGGTAACATAGAAAGTTGCACAAAACTCAGTACCTTTGTAAGTAAAACACCTTATTGATCTTTAGTATTTGTAGACAATAAATTGCTTCAAGAAAATAAAATCAAGATCGAAATATATTGCAACAATCGTAGTATTTTATTTCAAATATTTGAGTGTACAATCTCTATGAATCCTCTGATTCTACTCTTCAAGAGTAAATAAAAGAGCTTTTGAGCCTAATCTCGAATTTTCTTTTATTTTAATTCAAGTACTTGAGGTTTGATCTTGATCTTGACATATTTTTAATCCAAGGGCTTGCAGCTTGTTCTTGAATCTTCATCTTCATCTTTTAATCTTTAGAACACTTGAATGCTTGTAGCTTTTAGAGAAACCTACAGCGTTTGATCGACGAGCTCCCTCTTGCTTCTTGTTATCACTTCTGGTGTCTTTTCTAAGTTATAAAGACCCCTATTTATAGCTGTGAATAGGAAGAGATATGATAAGAACAAACTCTTTCTGACCAATCAAATTGAAGTGTGACATGGTCGCGTATGATTGGCCAGGACATGTCATTTGCACATGTGGCGCTATTTCATTGTCCTTTTAATGAGACTTGGCATGCCTTGTCATTTTGACACGTGTAATGATCATGTTGGCTCTTCCATTTTACTTGGCATGCCACATCATTTGACATGTGGCACCAAACTAGGCCTCTAGGAAGATGACATCTCGGGTTTAATGAAGTGGGCTCATCACTTTAGCCCAATTAAATAGGTTAGCCAATGGATTAAGACTTATTTATTTAATCTACATATATTTGACTTATATAATTAATTCAATTATATTAGCCTATTAAGTTTATTTGAATTAATATATCTTGAATTTAAAATATAGTCCAAATTATTTTATAGATTTAAGGGAATAAAATTTATATGCCTACAGTATTTACATACTTTTTCTCCCACATCCCATGCTTTATCTTCTCCCTAATGAAGTGATAATCGATCTCTATATTCTTTTTTCTTTCATGAAAGATGAGATTGATAACAATCAACATTGTTGCCTTGCAATCACAACAAAGAGTCACAGATTTCTAGTTTGGAACTCCTAGTTCACTGAAAAAGCCAATCAACCAAACAATCTCAGCTACTGTCAAGGCCATATTCATGTACTCTACCTTACACTGCTTATTGTAGTTGTGTTGCTTCTTGGACTTATAGGATATCAAGGAAGATCCAAGCTTCACAATATAGACACTAACATGTCTTCTTGTGGCTGGACATGCTGCCTAGTTTGAGTCGTAGGATGCAGTCAAAGTATCTGCAACTTCCTTTTTTAGTAAAATTCTTATTCCATGTCTCATTCTTCAAATATCTTACCACTCTGGTTGCCTTGTCCATATGTGGTTATTTTGGATCTTGCATAAATTGGCTCAAGCTTTGAACAACATAGGTGATTTTGGACCCCGTAACTATTACGTACAATAATTTTGCAATCAATTTCTTCGAGCTAGTACTATTAACTAGGCATCATCATCTCCAACCCTAACCGCTTTGTCATATTCGAGTATAGTCAACTTGTGGTTGAGTTCAAGAGGTGTAATTGCAGTCTTAGCAGCACTCCATCCCATTGTAGGAATAAATTCAAGTGAATATTTTCTCTGATTGAGTATAATCCTTTTCTTGGATCTCAACACTTCAATCCCTAAAAAGTATCTTAATTCTCCCAAATCTTTAAACTTTGAATTCTTCATTCAACATACCATTAGTTTCATCAATCAGATTTTTGTTTCTACCTGCAAATAATAAATCATCCACATAGATTAACACAATTATAATATATGTTCCATGCCTTTTGGTAAACAGGAAGTAATCATAAGAACTTTGGCAAAAGTCAGTCTTTACCAAGGCTTTAGCCAATTTTAGATTCCGCTGTCTTGATGCCTGTTTGAGGTCATATAAGGACTTTAGTAATTTGGTAAACCTTCTTATCCTTTCCCTTTCCTCGAAAATCTTGAGGCACGTCCATGTAAATCTCCTCATATAAGTCGCCATATAAGTCGACATGCAAGAAAGTATTGAATACATCTATTTGATACAAACTCCAATCCTTAGAAGTTGGTAAAGCTATAACATATTTTACTATTACCATCTTTGCCATTGGAGAAAATATTTTATAGTAATCTAACCTTACCTGTAGGTTTCATCTTTTAGCAAACAACTGTGACGACCCGGCCCATCGTCACATGAGTTACCACCCCGTTTCCCCCATATCATGTAGCTCTATGTTTCAATATAAGTATTTGAGTTGATCAGATAGAATTGAATTGGTTTTTGTTGGAAATGAGGCATTTAGCCTCTTAGAAGGAAGCTTGTTTTGGAAAAGTCAAGTGGAAGTTGACTATATAGTTAGAGGGCTCGGATGTGAATTTCGGTAATTTGGTTAGCTTCGGGGGATGATTTGTGACTTAGGAGTGCGATCGGGATTGATTTTGGAGGCTCGGTGTAGAATTAGACTTGAATTGGCAAAGTTTGAATTTTGGCGAATTCCGATTGATAGGTGAGATTTTGATCCGAGGGTTGGAATGGAATTCTGAGAGTTACAGTAGCTTTGTTAGGTGATTTTGGATATGTCTGCAAATTTTTAGGTCATCCGGACGTCGTTTGGTCGGGTTTTTGATCGAATGTGCAATTCGGAAGTTTTTAAGAAACTTAGGCTTTGATTTGAGGATAATTGAGGATTTTGATGTTAATGATAGTGTTTTGATGGTTCGAGCAAGTTTGAATAAGGTAATAGATCATTTATGTGCTTTTGGTTGAGGTCCCGGGGGCCTCGGTGTGATTTCGGGTGGTTAAACGGGAAGTTTGCAGTATTGTTGCAGGTCTGATCTTTCTGTCTTCTGGTATTTCCGCATCTGCAAAAAAGGAGCCGCAGAAGCGGTTCCGCAGATGCGGCGGGGAGGTCGCAGAAGCGGGCAGGCGTGGCCCAGGGTATTTCCGCATAAGCGGACAGGGCGTCGCTTTAGCGGGTCCGCATAAGCGGATATTATACTGCAGAAGCGGTCGATAGAGAACCGCATAAGCAGATATTGAGTCGCATAAGCGAAGCCTGGCATCTTAAGTAAAAACCGCATAAGCGGTCCCGCATAGGCGGTAGCGGGACCGCAAAAGCGAAACCTGGCAGAGGTTTTAGTGAACAGTGTTTCACGATTTTTGAAAGAGAAGAGAACATTTTGGACTTCGGACTTAGGCGATTCTTGGGCAATTTTGAAGAGAATTCGAAAGGGTTTCATTAGGTATGAATTATTAGACTCGGAATATGTTATTATGGTGTAAAAACATGGATTAATCACTGAAATTCGAGGAATTAGAGGGTAAAAATGGAGGTTAGGGCTTGGAACTTAAGGGAGTTAAAAATTGGGTTTTGAAAGGGCAATTGAACTCCGATTTTAGTAAATTTGATATGTATAGACTCGTGGCAAGGAGAGGAATCCGGTGATATAAATTTTGTAATTTTTCGAGAAGTGGGCCCAGGGCTCGGGTTTTGCCAACTTCGTGATTTTTGGTGTTTTTCGAGTCTTTTCGATTGGGTTATGTTTCTTTAGCCTATTGTAATGTATTCGATGTGGTTTTGACCAGATTCGACGCGCGAGGAGGTCGTTTCGAGAGGAAAAGGCTTAGCAAATTAGTCTTGTGGCCGGTTTGAGATGATTAATAAATGTAGATGACGACCTGAGGGTTTGAAACCCCGGTTTATCACACTGTGATGCTATATTGAGGCGAGACACGCACTCCATGACGAGTGCGGGGTCGGTTGTGATTGGGGTCTGTGGCTAGTCCGCCCCTAGTGGTGTCCAAGTTGTGCTTTGGACTATAGACTGATTAGTAAATATCCTACTTGGATTGTTATGAGTATATTTGGGCAGCGTGCCGAGTATTTGGAATTCTTAGGGATTATTATCACTGTTTCCGTGATGCTTAGCATGTTTTGATGATATCAGTCCTGAGTTAAACACTGTCTCGAAATGATTAGTAAATTTCTAAAGTTTTAAACACTTGTGAGCATGTGATTTGTTTCCTATATATGAATTATTCCCAAAATTCAAACAAAATGATTTGTTCTTTATTTTTACAATTTTTGTGCATTTTTTGTGTCATTCTTGGATAATTGTTTGCATTTTTGTTTGCGCATGTTAATTCATATGAAAATACAAAAAATATGCATTTAGGATTTAATTTCATATTTTTAGGATTAATTAGGGGTTAATTCGTTTTGGAATAAAATATAAAAATCACAAAAATAGTTCGCTTATGCATTTTAATTGTTTTAATTGCTAATCCATCACGAAATAGTTTTAGGGGGTTAATTAGTTTAATTTGAAATATATTAGGACTTTATTTTCTGCATATTTACAAAATTAGAAAAAATAAATACAAAATTACAAAGTAGAAAACAAAATAAAAATAGATAAAAGAAGTTAAAGAAGAAAAACAAGGGAATAAGGCTGCCTGTAATTGGGCCTTATTAGTTTGAAATTGCCCCCAGCCCAAAGGAATTAATTCCTTTCCCATGACCCAAGCCCAAGTCCCTTGATCCGATCCGTTTTATGTGTTAAACAAAACGACGTCGTTTTATCAAGCAATCCTGGCCATCCATTTCCTTCATCCAACGGTCCTAATCTTTTCTCCCATGTTGATTAAAATGTCCTAAGAGACATTTGTTTTAACCTAAGACCCATCCGCTCATGTATCTATTCTGCCGCCGCCACCACCGCCGGAAATCGCCATGCGCCGGTGGTGGGTTTTCAAATCTCACCAAAATCGTACCATAAATCCCTCTCAACACCGTCAGCTCAAATCCATACTCCGTTCACCCCAAGGCTCTTCGAAGCCCCTCCAGTTTTAGGTCCAAAAAGGCGGAACCCTAGCGCCGCCCATTTTTTCCGGTGGCGGCGCCATCGTTTATCAATTTCGAAGTGACATTCTTGAGCCCCTTTGCTCCTCAAGTTCTAAGAATCCAGTCCACATCCCTATAATCCTCATTAAACATCACAAATATCAAAATCTAGGGTTCGAGCCCTCGAAGCCAAAATCAGACTGGTCTTACGGGCATCAGGTATTGGTTTCTTGAAGGAAAGTGAATGATCAATAAATTCGAGCTTTGGGTCTCAAGTTCGAGTCAAGGTGGTGAGTCTTTCTTATGCTTATTTTTCTATTTTTTGCTCGACCGCGTCCCTTCCTTTCTTTTCTGGACAAATAGACAATTTTTTTTCTTATCCTTAGCTTCCCATTCCACTTAGGGTTAGTCGAAATTAATAATCGTCATATCCTGAATGCTGTTTTTGTTATCATGAGCATTGTTTGGTAATTGTAGTTCATTAATAAACTGTTTCGTCTCCTTTATCGTGAGCATTGTTTCAGTAAAACGTTTGAAGCATTCTGGTGATGTGAGCCTGTGTTAGTAATTTTAACAAATGGTTTAGTTTTTGCTAAGTGCAATTTTAATTAAATTCTTGATTAATTTTTAAGAGAGATCCTATGTTAGTGATAATTAGTATTAATTAGGATTGGTTATAGCTGATAATGACATTTGGGTAAATTGAAACCAAAATCACAGGATAATAAATTCAGGGGTCAAGGGTAGGTTTGTTAGCAATTTCAGGGAACCTCAGGTGTAGTTTGGGCATAGGAAAAGGGTAGGTTTATTAGAAATAGTAAATTTCAGGATGAGGTAGGGGTAGTATAGGAACTGTAGTGGGTATAGAATCTTCTAGAATGGGCTTTAATATAGATTTAAATAAAATATGTGTAGTAACTTGTAGTACAAGTCAGAAAAATAGAGGGTTAAAAAGAAATAAAAGAAGGACTAATAGTGCAAACTGAAAATCTGAGGACTGCCCCATCTTTGCCTATATAAAGCAGCCCCAATGCCTTGTAAAACAAGTTTGGAGCCCCAATATTCCCCCCAAGAAACTCTTCTCCAATTTCAGATTTCAATTTAAAATTTAAACCTTCCAAAATCCAAAAATAATAGAAAAATCTCTGAAAATTTTAAAAATTACTATTGCATTGATTGTTGAGTGATTTTCAGTTTCTTCTTTGGAATTCTTCATCTCTGTTTGAGATTTCAATCCTAAAAGTGTTCAATATTGCTTGATGGGTGATTCAAGTGAATTTGGGGTCCAATTTGGTTACATTTCAAGTGTGTGAATTAAGCTGTTGGATTTGCCTGTTTATGGATACTGTGGTTTAAAATCATCCCCTGAACTAGTCATTGATTGATATTGCTGGATTCTGGCTGTTGCTCTGTTCGAAACAACTGCTATAGCTGACTCCTTTTTCTTCTCATATTTTTCCCTGATTCAGGTACACATTTTGAGCTCTTCACAGTATATTCTCACATGATCGAATTGTGTATTGAAATTGAAGCAAACTACTACAATGGATTCACAATCCAAATGCATTTGGTATCCGAAAGCATGTTGCAATTCAGTTGTTCATTTGTAGTTAAATCTCTTGTTTAAATTGATTCATCGATTCATGTAGCTAAAACTGAGTTCGTTAGACTGTTAAACTTGGACTGTGTAATTCAGAATAATTCCTGTTATTTGAATCCAAGTTTGAGTTTATAAACTGTTAATTTGGTCCATGCTAATTACTAGCTCAAATTTGGTTTCGATTCAGCCTAGTTTCATTCCATTATTTGTAGCTAAGTATCAATAGGATATTGGACTTTGGACTATTAATTTGGATTAACTTTAGCTATGATACAATTCAGTTTGTTTGATCTATGTCTTAAATTTTGAAATTAGGAAATAATTGGAAGCAAAAAATGAGTTTGAAATGTATGTGTAGTGATAGTTGAAATTGAATTAGTATACGAGCTTTGCTCAAGTCCAGCCTGAGGTTAATATACTATTTTGAATCTAATTTGATTAAATCGTTTGAACACAACCATATAGTTAAATCACTTAGTCTAGGTCATTCATTTGAGACCTTTAAATGGAATGTTCACCCTGATTATCAATTGTGATTATACCATGAATATTCTGTAGCAACTTCCATGCACTTGTTCAAATTGAATTGGAATTGAAACCAGCCTACAAGTTGAGGCTTAATAATCCATTTTAAAATGAAATGGGTTTCAGTGCCCATAATAGGTGGTCCAAGCTCACGTTTGGCCGACATTTGGTACATAATTGGCAATGATCTATTTATGAGGGCTGTGTTCAAGGCCCAAAGGTTTTATAAATCATCTTATCATCAAAAAACTACATTAGCATATAAGGAATTAAGTCATAAATATAAAATTGGGTTTTGAATTAGGTAGCGAGTTCAAGCTAAAAGGGTTTTCCCTTTTGTTTGAATTCGGACTTGAATTCGAGGCTCGAATTCATATTCGTGAATTAATTATCCTTTAGAGACAAATAGTAAAAAATAGAAAATTTAGTTTGCTTTAGGTTGGCCTTTTAATAATAAATGAGACGAGCCTCGCCAAACCAAAATACAAATTGCGGGGCCATCATTAATTGCTTAATTCCAAAATACTTAGAATTCGGGATGGGTCGTTTAGAGAATTTCACGGCCTTCCCAAAAGATAACAATACGTTAGTTGCTTTAGGCGCGTATTTTAATAATATTACCTTCCTAAATACGGGTGCACATTTATGTGACCCAAATCCAAATCTCAACGAAGTCGAAATATGTTGATAATCACGGGTGCACTGGTGCGACGTAGTTAGAGATATATTTTTACGACGTTGCAATTCTTAAAAAATAAATATATAATAAAAGCGATTTACAAATAAAAGGCACATAAGCTAGCATGTACTAAAATCAGATAAAATCAAATACAACTGTTGAGCGACCGTGCTAGAACCACGGAACTCGGGAATGCCTAACACCTTCTCCCGGGTTAACAGAATTCCTTACTCGGATTTCTGGTTCGCAGACTGTTAAAGAGAGTCAAACCCTTTCCTTGATTCGGGATTCAAAACCGGTGACTTGGGACACCATAAATCTCCCAGGTGGCGACTCTGAATCTTAAATAAGACGAATCTCGTTTCGATTGTCCTTTAAGTGGAAAAACTCCTTTTTTATTATATCCCTTCCCCGGGGTGTATTAAAGTATTCGAAAAAAGGAGGTGTGACAGCTCTGGCGACTCTGCTAGGGAAAAGAACCCAGAACATTTTGTTCAGGGTTCAGAATTCGAGCTTAGATAAATTGTTGTATTTGGTTATATCTGATTTTCCTACATGTTTCATGCTTAATGTGCTAAATATTTACCGCTTTGATATTATCCGAACTGTATATAAACTGTGCCAAAACCCTTCTCTTCTCACCTCCGGGGATGTGCTTACTGGTTGAGACTTCCTATTCTGTTAGTGTCATACCTTGAAATAAGAAAGAGGCCGGACAAGTTACTAAGCCGGATGGCCTTTTGTTTCCCGGTACATAGCCCCCTCCTCGACTCGAGTTGTCCGCTTCGGTACACAGTCTAGAACACATACCCAGGTTTTGAACCTAGAATAACTTGACTTCATACCGGATCCCTAGTAGGAGCGCTTATTTTCATCATGTGCATATGACTTAGGGGACTCAACACAGGGGTTAGGTTCGTCTAGGACAGGTAACCGGATATGAAATGACCACTATGATGCATTTTACGTGTTGCATTTATTTGTCTTGGGCCCACATGCTGACCGGCTTTTGAACATCGAAAATTTTGTGAAATTGAGAAAAAGAGAAAAAGAGAGAAATAGCAGTGTAAAGAATTAATTGTTTAGTTTTAGAAAAACCGATGCCCAAATGAAGTCGAAACTCTATCGAAATTTCGGAAACAAAAATGAAAAAATAGAAATGTTTTGTTTTTAATAGTTTGTTTTACTAAAAGCAAAGGAAAAATATAAAAAGAGTCTTTATTTTTGAAGTTGTTCGCAGAAAAAGAAAAGGAAAAAGAGTCTTTTAGCTAGGAAAAATAGGTTATTTATTTGTTTGTTGAAAATGAAAAAATAAAAGGTCGTTATTTTGTCTTGTTTTCAAAAAAATAGAAAATGAAAATAGTTTGTCTTGCCATGAAAAATGAAAATGAAAAAAAAGTATTGCTTTTGAAAGTAGTTTTGTTATTTGCTTTTGAAATGCCAAAAAGTAAAAATGAAAAAAAAAGAGTCTTGTTTTAAAATAGTTCGTTAATTTGCCCGAACTACGCTGGTTTGATTCTCACCACGTGTGGGATACGTAGGCAACCCTTGATGGGTCCAACCACCCCTTGCAAAAATAGCCAAAAAATATCAAATTTTAATTTTCGTCATAAATAAGTCGGGTGATGCCATTCTTGTTCAAAATAAACCGAATGTCCCTCGAAAGGACGCCGGAAGGCCATTTTTTGCAAGAATAGCCACCATGAGTCATTTTTAAACGGTTTGCGGATACAACCTTAAAATCTCCTTTTCGGAAGTGTTGAAAGGTCGTATCTGCAAAATCAAGTTTGGTCATCTAAACAACTGTTACAAAAATAGTCATTTGTCAAATAAGCCATTACATGGCCAATTTCGTAAAAATAGTCGCAATTGACATTAAAACTTTCTCAGTCTTACGCTGGCCTGTGGCGATGCTGAGTGATGCCCCATGGGCCCCAGGATGAGAAATTTTGAACATCAAGTGTGTATCCTTTGAAACCAATTTTGCAAAAATAGCCACTTTGCCAAAATAAGCCATTACATGGCCAGTTGTTTTTAAAAATAGTCGGAGTTGACATTAAAACCTTCTCAGTCTTGCGGAAGCCTGTGGCGATGCCGAGTGATGCCCTACGGGCCCCAGGATCAGAAATTTTGATCATCAAGTGTGTATCCTTTGAAACAGATTTTGCAAAAACAGTCACTTTGTCAAAATAAGCCATTACATGGCCAATTGCTGTTAAAAATAGTCTCAGTTGACATTGAAACATTCTCAGTCTTGCGGAAGCCTGTGGCGATGCCGAATGATGCCCCACGGGTCCCAGGATGTGAAGTTTTGATGTACTCTTGATCTAGTTTGTAGTTTGTTATTTTGAGTCTGCTTCTGTAGTTTCCCTTCAAGAAAAATAAATTTGAAAATTCCAAAAAATTATCTCTTTATTTTTGCATTAATTTGCAAGAACTACGCTCGGTCTGATTCATGCGGGGTCATGATACGTAGGCAATCCACGTAGGATTCGACCATAACAAAAAAGAAAAAGGAAAAAAAAACCACAAAAGGCAAAAAGAAAAGAAAATAGAGGAAGACCAAGAAAAGAGGGAAAGAAAATCAATATGCTAAATACCCTAACGCTAACATGGTGGCTTCGTTTTGTCATTTCAGAAAGGTGGTTGGTTTGTGGTTTTAAAAACGGTAATTCCTCGTTGCAACACAAGGACAAAAGGCAATGGCAAACAACAATAGAATTGATGTGGTTATTACCGGTGCTCGACAGCAGGTGGATGAACGGGATAATGGGTTGAGTGAAGAGGTGTGGATGTTAAGACTACACATGGCGGACATGTATCAAGCCTGGATGACTGGGAAGGCACCACCCCCACTACCACCAATGTTTCCTGCCATATCCACTACCCCCAACAATGAATACGGGAGGAGCTCTCAGGATGAGCTTCATATCGGAAATGAAAAGGTCACAGGAAAAGTAGGGCGAGATGAAATAGCCATAAAGCCAAAAGAACAATCCTTAAAACACATGCCAAGAATGAGAGGCCATGGTAATATGGCTTACAAATTACTATCTGCGTCCCTTGACGTTCGCCTGCCCGCAGGACTCAAAGTGCCAAATTTTAACTTGTACGATGGGTGTGGAGATCCGGTAGCCCATTTGAGAGTCTATTGCAATGATGATAAAGATGATTTGTTAATGGCATACTTCAGTAAGAGTTTGACTGGGGCAACTTTATAATGGCAAATGGCTTACATTGGGTGACATGGCTCAAGACTTTGTGCGACATTTTCAGTACAATAAAGACATCGTCCCAAATTGCCCTTCCCTATATCAGACGGAAAAGAAACCCAAGGAGAGCTTTAAGGATTTTTGGCTCAAGTGGAACGAACAGGTTGCTCGGTATGGTCCTGCCATTGATAGAAAAGGTGTTGTTAAGCCTCATCCACAACAAGGTCCGGTAATTTTTCTTGCCAAACCTGTTCAACCTCAACACCAACCCCAAACCTATCCCCGAATAATACCCGATCTTTTGTCCAACCATCAGGTCATAGCCTCCGCCGACGACAGGGTCCGGTGGTCGTTCTTGCTAAATGCTTTCAGCCACAATACCGACCCCGTGAACGTCCCCAAATTCCATATGAGACACCCCATCTACCAAATAACGTTCGTCCATTTGTCCCACCACCAAGTCACTCCCTGAAACAGGCACCAGTAGCCCAAAACTTTCTTGTATCTTCACAGCACTTTCAAGCATCCAACAATTCTAAAAAACTGAGGCATGGAGGGAAACAAAGGCAAAAAGATAATTTCACGCCCATTGGTGAATCCTACACAGCTTGTTTGAAAAGCTAAAATATTTTGGCCTGATTAAGCCACTCCTTGGATATACTCCAGACCAAAGGCGAAAGGCTTTGATCCTAATGTTCGATGCATGCACCACTTTAATGTCCAGGGGCATAGCATTGAAGACTGTCGATATTTGAAAAGGGAAATAGAAAGAATGATTCAAGAAGGAGTAATTGTGGTCAATGAGAATGGCAAGGCGATTTATCTTGGGAACTTGTTGATTAAAGTCAATAATGGTCTTGGCTATATTGATGTGAAACTCAGTGGCTAAGATGCCGGGCGTGGTAATCAGGAAGACGCTCCATCTCTTGCTCATCCAGAGTGGAGTTTTTGGTGGTTTATTTTGGTGTCATTTCTGATTGTCCGGGTTATTTCAGGGTTGTAATCCGGATATTGTCTTGTGAGCAAACCCTTCAATCTTTCCACTTTGCTTTGTTTAGTAATAATAGCTTGTTTAGCGTCGTTTAGGTTTGTAATTCTGGTCTAGTCTGTTTGTGTTGTTGTTTCAATCCTTTTCACCATCAGTCTAATACAATTCTCTGTTTCCTGACATTTCTAGTCATTTCATTTCTAATCATTTTACAATTCTTTTCATGCTGATTTTAGTGATATGACATGCACACTTAATTCTCGTCCTGGTGTTAGAAAGGGCAGTTTAGCAATGAAACAATGTTGAAGATGTAAGGGCACTCGAAAGAAATAAGAACATATTAGAATACTTTGAAGCCTGAATCAAGTGAAACTGGAAGCAAATAGAACATAAAGAAATACTGTGAAAACGCATCATGCCTCATCGGTTTAAAGCCAAAGGCAAGAATGCCCCAAGTCTAAAGGGACCGTTCACGGTACCAGGATTGTTGTCCAATGGTGCTAAGAATCGGCAAATACAGAAGGCAAATATGTGAATCAATCAAAAAAAATTGTGTGTGTTTTCCTTAGCTTGTTTAATTGTGTAGTTTGTACTTGGTATATTTTGAAGATTGGAATGATGAAGGCATTTTATTCTACTATCCAAATACTTTATCCTTTGTTACCCCTTTAAGCCTCGATTATTTTCTTGCATACCCCTCTTTCGGAATCATTAATAAGGCTCGCAAGTTCGAATGGGGAAGTAAGTGGAGAAACAAGAGAAAAACAGTGGAAAAGAAAAGAAAAGAAAAGAAAAGAAAGAGAAGAAAAAGAAAAAAATGAAGAAAAGAAAAGATAAGAAAAGAAAAGAAAGAAAAGAAAAGAAAAAGAAAAGAGGAAAAGAAAGAAAAAGAGAAAAGAAAGGAAAAGAAATGAAAAAGAAAAGAAGAATGGAAAAAAGGAAACATCGCAACAACAAATGTAGTCGCCTCAACTACGTTTGACTTGATCCCGAAAGGGTACGTAGGCAGCCTCTCTGAGGTTCAGACACAGCAAAAGAAAAGTCCAAAAATCCCCAAGAAGGAAACTGGGGCAGAAGTTATGGTTGTTGCAAGAAATATGAATCCGAAAGCTGTAATTTTGAACCCACGTTGAATTATTTTGAGCCTTTATACCCTTCTTTCTAAATCCCATCCAAAAGCCTGCATTACGGTCCAAAGGAAGACCTTCCGACCAGTCTTTGAGAGATGCCAAGTCAAGCGAGCAAAGGTGAATCACATCAGGGGCAACACTCCAGTCCAAACAAAGGAAAATGAAGAATTAGAGAGTCACAGTGATAAAAACCACCACGGGTACCCCAAGATGAGAGAAA
>MU728787.1:89159-103501 GCA_026770625.1 Nicotiana glauca
CCTGTTTATGGATACTGTGGTTTAAAATCATCCCCTGAACTAGTCATTGATTGATATTGCTGGATTCTGGTTGTTGCTCTGTTCGAAACAACTGCTATAGCTGACTCCTTTTTCTTCTCATATTTTTCCCTGATTCAGGTACACATTTTGAGCTCTTCAAAGTATATTCTCACATGATCGAATTGTGTATTGAAATTGAAGCAAACTATTACAATGGATTCACAATCCAAATGCATTTGTTATCCGAAAGCATGTTGCAATTCAATTGTTCATTTGTAGTTAAATCTCTTGTTTAAATTGATTCATCGATTCATGTAGCTAAAACTGAGTTCAATAGACTGTTAAACTTGGAATGTGTAATTCAGAATAATTCATGTTATTTGAATCCAAGTTTGAGTTTATAAACTATTAATTTGGTCTATGCTAATTACTAGCTCAAATTTGGTTTCGATTCAGCCTAGTTTCATTCCATTATTTGTAGCTAAGTCTCAGCAGGATATTGGACTTTGGACTATTAATTTGGATTAACTTTAGCTATGATACAATTCAGTTTGTTTGATCTATGTCTTAAATTTTGAAATTAGGAAATAATTGGAAGCAAAAAATGAGTTTGAAATGTATGTGTAGTGATAGTTGAAATTGAATTAGTATACGAGCTTTGCTCAAGTCTAGCCTGAGGTTAATATACTATTTTGAATCTAATTTGATTAAATCGTTTGAACACAACCATATAGTTAAATCACTTAGTCTAGTTCATTCATTTGAGACCTTTAAATGAAATGTTCACCCTGATTATCAATTGTGATTATACCATGAATAATCTGTAGCAACTTCCGTGCACTTGTTCAAATTGAATTGGAATTGAAACCAGCCTACAAGTTGAGGCTTAATAATCCATTTTAAAATGAAATGGGTTTCAGTGCCCATAATAGGTGGTCCAAGCTCATGTTTGGCCGGCTTTTGGTACGTAATTGGCAATGATCTCTTTATGAGGGCTGTGTTCAAGGCCCAAAGGTTTTATAAATCATCTTATCATTAAAAAAATACATTAGCATATAGGGAATTAAGTCATAAACATAAAATTAAATTTTGAATTAGGTAGCGAGTTCAAGCTAAAAGGGTTTTCCCTTTTGTTTGAATTCGGACTTGAATTCGAGGCTCGAATTTATATTCGTGAATTAATTATTCTTTAGAGACAAATAGTAAAAAATAGAAATTTAGTTTGCTTTAGGTTGACCTTTTAATAATAAATGAGACGAGCCTCGCCAAACCAAAATATAAATTGCAGGGCCCTCATTAATTGCTTAATTCCAAAATACTTAGAATTCGGGATGGGCCATTTAGTGAATTTCACGGCCTTCCCAAAAGATAACAATATGTTAGTCGCTTTAGGCGTGTATTTTAATAATATTACCTTCCTAAATACGGGTGTACATTTATGTGACCCAAATCCAAATCTCAACGAAATCGAAATATGTTGATAATCACGGGTGCACTGGTGCGACGTGGTTAGAGATATATTTTTATGACATTGCAATTCTTAAAAAATAAATATATAATAAAAGCGGTTTACAAATAAAAGGCACATAAGCTAGCATGTACTAAAATCAGATAAAATCAAATACAACAGTTGAGCGACCGTGCTAGAACCACGGAACTCGGGAATGCCTAACACCTTCTCCCGGGTTAACAAAATTCCTTACTCGGATTTCTGGTTCGCAGACTGTTAAACAGAGTCAAACCCTTTCCTCGATTCGGGATTCAAAACCAGCGACTTAAATCTCTCAAGTGGCGACTCTGAATCTTAAATAAGACGAATCCCGTTTCGATTATCCTTTAAGTAGAAAAACTCCTTTTTTATTATATCCCTTCCCCGGGGTGTAGTAAAGTATTCGGAAAAAGGAGGTGTGATAACACTTAATCTATAATTCCTAATAACTGGAACTGAAAATGATAAACTTGACTGTGCTTGTGTGGCTTATATGCATATATCTGGACTGAGTGTGGATCGGGCTGCACGCCGCAGCGAGTGCTTAGATGATATTGCGCTTGGGCTGTAGGAGCCCCTCCGGAGTCTGAACCTCCACAGTGAGCGCCGGTACCCAAATAGATCGGGTTGTACGCCGCAGCGGTCATGTGTATTGCATTGCATTCATGTTTTGATGTTTATCTGATCTAGTTGTTTCTGTTTTGTTGCCATTTCACCGTTAACTATGCTAAATTGTTAGTGTTAGCTTTACATTGTGGTATTTTCGGGATTTCATACTTTTAGTCATTATATATGTCTATTACCGCTGAGTTGGAAGTACTCACTTTACTCCCTGCACCATGTGTGCAGATTCAGGTGTCTCGGGAGCATAGTTGAGCTATTTGCTGTTTCAGAGCTTCTCAGGAGTTGTCGATGTAACTTCCTGATGTTCGCAGGACCCGACTCCTCCCCTATCCCTTTATCATTTCCGCATTTGTGAACATCAGTATTATTGAGAATGTATTATTTTGTTATCTTAGAGGCTCTAAACTCATGACCCCAAGTCTTTGGGAGTTTTATTAGCAGTTGTTATGATTTTCGTACTACTTCTGCCTATAATCACTGTTTAGAACTATATTATTTGATAATTTAATGCTATAAATTGGAAAATGAATTGTGTGGTTGAGTTGTGAGCGTTATATGGCCGGGCTTGCCTAGCATTTGTGTTGGGCGCCATCACGGCCAGAATTGGGGTCGTGACAACAACCTAGCCTTAAATCTTTCAACCTTCCTATTTATTTTGTACTTAATTTTACAGACCCATTTGGATCCTATAGCAGTCTTCGCATCTAGTAAGTTCATTACCTCCCAAGTGTTATTATCTTCTAAGGCCAAAACCTCTCTTGTATAACTTCAATCTACCTTTTATCTTTTAATGCTTCCCTGAAGGTTTGAGGCCTTTCATATTGAAATAGCATGCAAGTAATTTCTATATTTCTCTGTCATATGTTCATAAGACAAGAAATATAAATAGGATATGAACTCTAAGAGTTCTTGGGAGGATTCAACACATAGTTTTGCATCTGAATTAGAGGTTTTTTTATGGCAGGTCTGCTGGTAAACAATACCGGCGAGTTCTTCTTCTAGAACAGGTAACTGTGACTCCATGATATCTACAGATTCTGCTGGAACCGTACTCCCCATATCATCACCCTGTTAGATATTTACCTTATTTAAAATTGTTATTATTTTTTATTTAACAAATTATATATTTAATTTGTTAATTTAACAGATGTTATGCTTTGTTTAAAAATAATATTTTTACTCAATTATATTTATTTCTAAACTAAACCCATCGGATACTCTATTTTGTATAAGTTTTATATTATTTTACTTTACATTATTTATAAAATAAACTCATTATCTTATTTGACACCTTAATTTGTTTAAGATTGTTATTATATTTTATGGTGTTTAAATATATATGTCTCGTTCATCTAAATTGATATTTGTCACGGTTGCAAAGTACATTGTTATTGTGGGCACGAGGTTTCATATGTGTAAGAATTGAAAATTATGGTTCATAACTTGTTATTTATGAGGTGTGGTGCCTCGGGGTAAGTTCATATGCTGGGAGCGATTTGATTATTTGAGTTGTCATCCGTTTTTCCATATTTGAATACATCTGAGCGATTTGTTCTGATTATGTTTTTTCTTTATTACTCATTTACTACTTATTTTCATTTATATTTCTATTACTTCATTGTTGGTTGTAAATCAATTATCTTTTCGTTGTTGGTCTTACATAGAATTTATTTCCGTTGTTAGCTTATGTATATCTTGAACATGTTTCTATGTCTATCACGTATCCTGGCTTGGCCTCGTCACTACTCTACCGAAGTTAGGCTTGATACTTACTAGGTACCATTGTAGTGTACTCATGCTACGCTTCTGCATATTTTATGCAGATCTAGGTATTTTGATCGTGTTGTTGAGAGTTGCTTCAGGCCTTGGAGTCACCATCTTACTTTATTATCCTACTCTTAAATTTTAATTCAAAACAGTATTATGTTTAGAAATTCTAGTATGTTTCAGTAGTGCTTATGACTCCGTACTACCGATTTTGGGAAATGTATAACTATTGGCCGCTTGCGGCTATGTATGTCATTTAATTTTTTATGATTAATGATTAAATAGTTCAATTATGTTATTATATCAGCATGTATTAGGCTTACCTAGTCTTAGAGACTATGTGCCATCACAACTTCCTAAGGTGAAAAATTGGGGTCATGATAGTGGGTATTCCGTACGATTGATATGATGTTGGCACGATAAGTACTATTTCCGTGCGATTTGAAATGAAATTAGTTTGTTGGTTATTAATGTGTGAAAGGAAAGAAATTGGATTTCTGTTATGATTATTCATTCATTAAGAACTTACATTCCCCTTTACTTTGGTTTCTGAAAAATGTTTGTTGTTTAGTATGATACCTTCTTGAGTTCCTTTGGTAGTTATCTTTGCATTTTCCCTTTGGGCCATTACTGTTACAGCTATGTCCTTACCTTGTATGTTATTTTTTACCTGCATTTTTACTTGATTTACTTATGCTATATGCCTCTTCGAATTCATGCCGCTATTTGTTATTGGCCCATACCGATTTCATGCCTCTAATTGTGACGTCATTTACTTGTTAAATCCCTTAACCCACTACATGTCTTCACTCACTACATGCTTTTACTTACTACATATCTTCACTTACTATTTCTTTTACTTACCATATACTTTTACTTATTAAATGCGTGTACATGCTACATGCTTATACTTGCTATATGATTACATATACTAAATGTTTTTATCTAATTCATGTTCCTACTTGACAAACATCTTTACTGTTTCATGTTCTAGTCTCTTTTGCTTAACCGGACTAGGTGACTTTTAGATTTATTATGTGTTATGCATTGTGGAAGCCTTTCTATTTTATACGGTAGACTAGCTTTTAATATTGGGCTGCTCTCTTACTTTTTTTAAGTTGTATTACCTAGTTGAATACCGTGTGTTTATTATCTTAGTGTTACAATGTGAACTTTGTTCGTGTTTGGTTGTTGTTGCGGTTTCATATGATATTATTGATATTGGGATCGGGTTGCACGCTATAACAGAGTTTATTGATATTGGGATCGGATTGCACGCCATAATAGTGTTTTATTGATCCTGGGATCGGGTTGCACATCGCAATAGTGTTAATTGAGATTGGAATCAGGTTGCACGCTGCAACTGTGTTTGTTGGTGGTGTTTGGTTATGATCCTTGTGCATATTTCATGATTATTGTTCCGTGCGCAGAAATAGTTATGAGGTTATGTGTTATTTGCCATGTTTGTTAACTTGCTCCATAGCTTTTCAGTTGATATTCCCACCATTATTCGACATATCTCTTACCTTATTTTTTCTGCTTATTATCTACACAGATATATAGTAAGTGAGTATCTCTAACTTAAAACCTCTTCATTACTTTTCCAAAGTTAGCCAAGATACTTACTAAGTACATGGGATCGTTATACTCATACTACATTTCTGCACCTTGCATGCGGTTCATGGACTTGCGTAGCTGTGAAAGACGAAGCCCGGCATTGAAGACGTACCTGCGTTCCAGATTCAAGCTGCCTCGTGTTCATGGTAGTTTAGGACCTAAATTCTGTTTATGTATATTTCAACTAGATATTGTATTTATCCTTTATATCGGCTTTGTAAGTCCTAATCATAGTGGCTCATGACTTCTACTACCAGTCCTTGGGGTAGTTATATTGTATTCAGTTGTAATTTCTATTATATATATTATTAAATTCTCAATTTAATTGTAGCTTATATTGATTGGCTTACCTATCGGGTTGGGTTAGGTATTATCACGACTTAATAAAATTTTGGGTCGTGACAAATTCTCATCGATCTACTCCACAAACCAAAGTTGTCCCAGCCTGAAAGTTTCACTAGAATTAGCACAAATCCAAGCATATCCGAAGGATGCACATACAACGGATGAGTATGATCGATTTTTGTATTCTCCATTGTTGAGCAATCTCGACAAAAACAAAAAAGAAAAAGAAAGATAAAATAATGAAACAATTCGAATCAAAGCTGAAGCAACTGTAACACTAATATGCTCTGATGTCATGTCAAAGTTAGTCATGGAACTGCGAAATTTAGCTTAGATTGCAAATATCTGGAGAGAAAATCAGATATTTTTCATTAAGAGAGCTCAGAAAATGAAATTAAGCTAACAATTGTGATTATATACAGCTTACACCAACTAACTCACTAGACTGGATATACTAATTACTAAATAATAAACACGAACCCTAACTTATATTATTTAAAAATACACCCATATACTAATGCCTAGACTCCAATAGGAAATTATAAAGACTTCTGATTTTGTAAAAAGAAGAGGAAAGAGAGTTATGTATTTTTTATAAACTCAATTTTTACTTCCTTTAAGTCGTCGCATGTGTTGATTAGGGGTGTTCGTGGTTCGGTTTGGATCGGTTTTTCCCTAAAAAGAAATCAAACCAAGTAAGTCGATTTTTCAAATATTAGAACCAAACCAAACCATTTTCTCGATTCGGTTTATGTAGATTTTTCGGTTTTTTCGGTTATTTGTCGGTTTTTTCTTAAATATAAGGCATACACTACCAAACACATATTCCAGCGACCACATTTTCAACGTAACACTATCAAATCAATTGCCCTTTGAGAAATCTATTATTTACCAAGATATATTGATGATAATTCAATTAAATAGTGATGAATAATTTAAGGACTCAATTAAAAATACATTATTTTTAACACGAAATGGATTCTTACACTTAATAAAAGAAAACTAGCAATCAAAGTAGAATGTAAAGGTAAAGAACTATACTAAGAGTGCAAACTATTAATATTTACCATTAAATTTTTTAAACTTTGTATAAAAATATACACATATATAGGTGTAATAATAATTTTAAAATAGTTAATCCTATAATCGGTTTGGTTCAGTTTTTTTTCGATTAAAACCAAAACCAAACCAAATTTGATCGATTTTTAAAATTTAAAACCAAAAACAAACCAAATCAAAAAGTACCAATTTTTTTTGTCGGTTTGGTTTGGTTTTCGATTTTGTTCGATTTTTCGGATTTTTATGAACACCCCTTGTATTGATTATGTAGATCTATCATTATAGATAAGAAGCTTTGAATATTTGTTGCAGATTTTACTAGAAATGCAATATGAGTGAATAATTAAAATGCAAAGAGTACGGAAAAATGAGTGTTTCTTAACCATACCATAACTAGGTCGTTTTTCAATCATTTTCTTTTGGGAAAATAATCAATCTAATTGTAACGCCCAAATAATGATAATCCATTAATTAATTGTACAATTAAGTACACTTATTATGTCCCCTTACTCTTATCAAAAGGTGAGAGTATCATTGAGATTAAAAAAGAAAGAAAAGTTAGAAATAGACTTTATGTGTGCCTCTCAAAGATTAGTCAATGTCTGTTAATATTATTACTGCCAACTTGCCAAGTGACAACTTACTAGTTACTAGGTCAAGAAAGTAAAAGACATCGTTTATTTTGTGTGGCATTAAGTAGGGACTTTTTATTTATTGCTCCCTTCGTTCCATTTTAATTGAGGTTTTTTTTTTGGGACTATTTTCACACTTATTAAGAAATTTATCTTTTAACATTATTTAACAATAAAATTAATCATATTAATATTAATCTGTTCATTAGAAATATAACAAATATCACTAAACTCTTTACTCTAATGACAACTTTGAAAAAAAAATAATTCCTTCTTGATATTTAAAAAATTAAATATTATGAATCACAAATAAAAAATAAAAAACTTAATTAAAGTGGATCGAAGGGAATATAATACTACGTATATAAAATACAAAAGAAAGAGAACAAATGCCCTTGACTAACACCTTCATTGCAATAGACGTTAGCTTTTTGATAAAAAGACATGATATAAAGAGACTTTGTAATCTTTTAAGCCAATGAAAGACTAGTCAAGGTCTGCTAATGGCTGCTACTATTAAGATTTTAAAAGTGACAAATTAGAGAAAGTATAAAAGACATTGTTTATTTTGTGTGGAATTAATTAGGAACTTTATAATTAATTTTAGAAAAAATAAATAAATTACCCATCAAACTTGTTCGGAAAAATCATTTACACATTTTAACTTTACAGGCGATCTATGTCCCCCCCTATTCTTGTTTGGGGGTGAATTTAATACCACCCTAAATGGTGACGTGGCAAAGACAGTAATTTCACTCTCCCAAACTCGCGTGTAAGAGGGAAAGGATTTTTTTTAGATATTTTTTTATTCTTTTTAAACCCCTCCCAAAAGGATTAAAAATAGACGTATATTAAAAATATTAAATCCAACACCCATTCTCCTTGTTCCCCTCTCCCGTCTCAATCTCTATGTTATCATGATTCAACAATTGCCATTTTAATGAAAAAATGGAAGCTTAATTAATTCTATCAATTAGCTTAATAAAAAGAAAAACAAAAGTTAATAGAACCAAGACTATCAAGGAATTCGAATTCTTCGGATCTAAGAAGCTTGAGTTTCAACTGAAATTTCAGTCGGATACACCTCAAATCAGTTGCCAAAACTCCTCAAACTTCGAATTCAAGTTTGCAAAATAGTTTCCAACAATTGAAGATAACACCCAGTTGATTTATGAATAAATTTTTTTCCAATCTGAAACAAAACCCAGAAGGTCAGATCTTGCTAACTCATATGGGTTTGATTTATTTTTTTAAATTTTCAATAAAGTTATTTTTTGAGTGTAGATAAAAATTTTATTGGTTGTAACGTGTGAGAAAATCAATAATTTAGAGTGTAAAAAGCTATGGATTGAAAAAGAAAGTTGAATATGGGAGAACGAGGAGAGGGGAGGAAGAGAGAAGAAGAACTGCATTTGGCTTTTGGTGAAAGGACAAAACAGTCCCTCATATAATAGGGGTGAAAGGACAAAACAGTCCCTCAAAATAAAATAATTAAATAAGTGAAAAAATAAATAAAGCAGATATTGACACGTGGTGCGCGTGTACTACACATCCCACCACAAGACTGACTAAGTGTTACCAATGAGGTATTAAATTTATCCCAAACAAGAATAGATGAGACATAGATCGCCTGTAAAGTTAAGATGTGTAAATAATTTTTTCGAACAAGTTTGTTGGATAATTTATGTATTTTCTCTTAATTTTATAGTAATACGTATGAAAAAAAGAGAATCAATGCCCTTGACAAAACACCATTTCCAATAGACTTTAGCCTTTTGGTAGGAGTAGTGGAAGTTTGAGATTTTATGTTATTTGTTAATTTCAGCTAATATTTGAACAGCATCCTTAAGTTAATGATATTTATTTTCAGCTAATACAATTCAAATTTTACGTGTAATTTCCCGTCTTGATAAAAGAAATCATAATTTGATTTCTATCAACTTATATATACAAACATTGTTTAAAAATTTACACTATCGATATAATTTACTTAGTCCGAACACATTGTATATCTTATTTTCTAGTAATTATTTTCACTTATTATGAATAATTTCATGCTGTTATCTTTTAGATGATCTGTAAACATCTTTAATATTATTAATGCATGGAAATTTAACTCTTTTCATAATTTTATTTATCTACTAGATGAATTAGTCTATGTTGAGAGAAAAAAGATTAATTGATGTTTAGAAAGCGAAAGTGATCTATTAAATTGGAATGAATAGTATTATCCTCTTGAATTAATAGGATTATCTAAGATTTGTATAGTTTTCATTGGCCAAACTTAAACTTGATGGTTGCAAATTTTGAAAACAAAAATCACATATTTGTTATCACATGGAATTGATCTGAATTTTATATTTCAATAATCTAATGACGAATTAAAATCCCACTTGGTGGATTAGGAAAGAAAGGAATATGCTTTGATTTTCTTAATAATATTAAAATTCTAGAATTCTCCAACCTTTTCGTCCAACAATTGTTTGGAATTCATATAAAGAGATCTCACAGTACACTACAGATTCTAGTTTGGTATTATTTGACTTCAATTAAATATACACTTTGATAGAGATATGCTCTCCTCTTCAATTATTTTGGACGTCTCTTATAATTCTTTATGGCAACATGGATGATCACCCCTTGGTTAATACTAACTAAATAGCCTAATTAGGAGAGGAAACCAACAATATAAAGTTAGAGAGGGACAAGTTATGAATATTTACTTCTTATGTAACACCCGAAATTGTTGATAAAATAAATGTTGTTAGTATTATTTATACTTGGTAATGCAAAGTCAAAAATTTCTTTGTAGTTCCTTTTCCTTCTTTACTTCTTTGTCTTTTGTGAAAGAAAAAATTCTCAGGTTGTGGAAAGTCTTTTTCTTCTCTTTATATTGAATTGCTCTTTTGTTGGGCTTATAAAGAGCTAGTAAAAGAGAGTGGCCTCGCGCACATAAGAAATTAGTCTTGAAGGGAAAACGAGTCGATCCCCTCCCCTGTGCACGAGATGTATGCGAGTCTTTGGATGGAAACTTGAAAGTGATTCTTACATATTGACTAATGGCTACCACTTTGAATAAAACACTTCCTGGTTTGTCAAAGCTTGAGTCTTTAGATGGAAACAATTATAAGCATTGGCCCCAGAAATTTTTAATTTTCTTGGAACAATTAGAAGTTGATTACGTTCTGTTTAATGAACCACTTGTTGATCTTGTTGCTGATAGTTTTAGTACTACTACTGTTACTGTTGATTATGCTGGTAAGAAGAGATTTGAAAAGGATAATAAAAGTGATCGAGGGCATCTGCTTAACCATATGACAAAACCCCTTTTTGATTTGTTTATAAAGTATAAATCTACTAAAGTAAGATAGGATAGCTTGAAGAAGAAATATGGTGCAGTTGATGCGGGAAAAAAGAAGTACGTGGTTGGAAGCAGATCAAGTTTCAGATGGTTGATGATAAGCCAATCATGGAGCAAGTTCATGAGTATGAGCACTTGATTGCTGATATTCTGAACGAAGGCATGGAGATGTGTGAGATTCTTCGGGCTAATGTTCTGCTTGAAAAGTTTCCACCTTCCTGGAATGATTACAGGAATCAACTGAAATATAAGAAGAAAAACTTAACTCTTCAAGAATTGATCAGTCGCACGAGGAATGAGAAAGCAACCCGTCTGAAAGATGAGGATATAATGACGGCTTAAGGATAATATGAATTCTCTCTCTCTCTCTCTCTGTCTCTCTCTTTTCTTCTAAAGCTAACTTTATGGAATCTTCTAGTACTTTTGTGAAAGATAGGTTTAAAGGAAAATAGAAGAAAGGATATATGAAGAAGCATTATTACTTTAATAAGTCAAAGAGTCATATTCAAAAGTCGAAAGGACCTTGCTATGTCTGCGGCATAATTAGTCACAAGGCTTTCTAGTACAACCTGATACAAGGACAAAGCTCAAAGAATGGAGGAAAAGCTTTAAGCTAACCTTACTGAGGGTGGTGATGTCATTGCTGCTATGTTTGTTGAGGCAAACATGGTGGCTAACAAGACTAACTGGATACTGGAACTACTTTAAGGCACCTTTGCGCCAACAAGGAGCTATTACACGACTTTGAGGAATCTGCCTGATGGTGAGTGTGTCTACATGGGTAAATCCACTTAAGTTGGAGTTATGGGTAAAGAAAAAAATTCTCCGTAAGTTTTCTGAAAAAACCTTAGTCTTGAACAATGTTATGTACGTACTCTCCTTTTGTAGAAACTTAGTTTCTGGTGCGCTTCTCAACAAAGAAGGTTTTTAAACTTATTTTTGAATATGATAAAGTTGTTATTTCTCGCGGGGGAGACTTTCTTGGGAAGGGTTACCTTAGGGGAGGTTTATTTGTACTGAAAATCGCTCAAGAGATAACTAATAATGCTAGTACTTTCAATTCTGTTTATATTGCTGGGTCCATTGATTTGTGGCATGGTAGATGAGGTCATGTTAATACTGTTTCTATTAAAATACTTAGAAAAACGGAATTAATTCCTGCAGTTAAAATTGATAATTTTTCTAAGTGTCATGTCTGTATGGAGGCAGAACATACCAAAAAGCCTTTTAAGAATGTCACTAGCAGAAAGACAAAATTACTTGAACTAGTGCATTCAGACTTAGCAAATTTCAAGAACACTGTTAGTAAGGGTGAAAAGAAATACTACATCACTTTTGTAGATGATTTTTCTAGATACACTAAGGTATATCTTCTTAAGTCAAAAGATGAGGCTGAAAGTATATTTTTGAAATATAAAGCAGAAGTAAAAAATTAATTAGACAGAAAAACCGAAAAACTTAGGTCTGGCAGGGGTGGTTAATATAATACTAATACTCTTGAAGCATTTTATGAGAAAAATGGTATTATACATGAGGTTAATGCTCCTCATACTCCTCAACAAAATGGTGTAGTCGAACGAAAAAATAGAACCTTTAAGAAAATTATGAATTCTTTGCTAATGAGTTCAGGTTTATCTCATAATATGTGTGCAGAATCTATTTTATCTGCATGTTATGTTCTTAATAAAGTCCCTCATAAGAAGTTAGATAAAACTCCGTATGAGTTATGGAAAGGGTTTGCCTCTAACTTAAAAATTCTGAAAGTGTAGGAGTGTTTGGCTAAGGTTGATCTACCTGATTTTAAACAAGTAAAAGTTGGACGCAAAACTTTTGATGTTATTTTTATTGGTTATGCTCAAAATAGTATTGCATATAGATTTGTGGCTTTGAATGATAGTTCTATTTGTGAATCTAGAGATGCATAATTTTTTGAGCATGTTTTTCCATTAAAAAATAATTTGCATAGCGATGTGCATAATGATGCTTTTACATCTATGTCTATTAATTCTCATATTGTGCCTTCTTTTAGTGTTACTGCTAATGAGAATGAAAATGAATTTTGAAGGAGTAAGAGACGTAGAAGTGAAGCTAGCTTTTGTCCTGACTTTATCACTATTTTCTTACCTAAAAATATTGATCTCGATGTTTTGAGTGATGAATTAGTGTCAATCTATTTAATAGAAGAAGACCCTAAGACTTATAATGAAGCAACAAGGTCAATAGATGCTAGTTTTTAGAAAGAGGGCATTAAAAGCGAATTAGACTCTATAGTTTCTAATCATACTTAGGACTTGTCTGATTTGCCTAAAGGTTGTAAACCCATAAGTAGCAATTGGATATTTAAGAAACAATTGAGACCTGATTGTCACGACCCTAATCCCGGTCGTGATGGCGCCCAACACAACTGCTAGGCAAGCCCGACCATTTACACTCTCAACCTGAGCATGAAGCTCAAAATCAGTTAATTGAATATCATTATCGACAATAAAGCTAAAATCTTAACTGATAGATAGAAACCAAACTGGATAATCTCCCAAAGACCTGGGGGTCATGAGTCTAGAGCCTCTAACAATATAGAGTAATAAAACTCCAATAATACAATTGTTCAAAACTGCGGAAATAATAATAAGGGAATAGGAAAAGAGTCGGGTCCTGCGAACGTCAGGCAGCTACCTCGACAACTCCAATAAAAACTCTGAAGCCGCAATTATCTCAGCTAAACTTCCAAAATATGTGAATCTGCACACATGGTGCAGGGAGTAAAGTGAGTACTTCCAACTCAGTGGTAATAAGAGAGAATAATATCTGAGCGATAAGAAAACACGTATGGGCACACCAAAATGCTATAAAAGACAGTACAACCCTTTGAGAAAAACCGAAATACTGTGAAAATCCTTTAGAAAAGCTCAAGATCATTTCAAAATCTCTTTTACATATATCTCTTTTCCTTTTTCAACAGCCAAGCATATGAATATTATATCAGATAGAGCAAGTCGGCTCATAAGTCTGCCCCTTGGGCACAGCACTCCGTAACATATAACACCAGGGTATCTGGTCAACAAAGCAAGTAACAGTATGTATGCCAATGATATATGAGTGCTAAATGTCATGCCACATAGTACAAACATGAATGAATGCGTGAATGCAATGCAATGCACATGACCGCTACGGCGCGCGGCCCGATCCATTTAGGTACCCTGCGCTCACTGGGGGGTGTGTACAGACTCCAGAGGGGCTCCTACAGCCCAAGCGCAATATCTTGTTCAGTCATTATTACCTGACCAGTCAGCCATTGTTACCTGACTAATTTATATCACACAGTGCCATTGTTACCACTGTTCCAAGTATATATTACAGTATCATTGTTACCACTGTTTCAAGTATATATTACAGTGTCATTGTTACCACTGTTTCAAGTATAACTTACAGTGTCATTGTTACCACTGTT
>MU728787.1:118730-154423 GCA_026770625.1 Nicotiana glauca
GGAGGGGTAGTAGGATGGATGGTAACGGAAAAATTGAAATTTAAAAAAAAAAACTTTTTTTTGGAGAGGGGGTGGGGGTGAGTTGGTGAGGGTGAGGAAGGTTGAGAAGAAGCTTTGGAAAATTTTTTCCCTTCTTTTGATAAGGAAAACATTTTCCTCCAATTGGAGGAAAATATTTTCCAAAACATTTAAGCCAACCAAACATGGAAAAATTGGAAAACATTTTCCAGAAAATATTTTCCTTCATACCAAACACACCCTCTATTAAGAAGCTTTTTCCCAATCTACTAGCTCAATTAATTCGAATTTACATCAAACAAGTTAACTCAAAGACTAAATCTCTCTTGCCAAGAGATTTTCTGCTCTCGTAACAAAGAAAAAATTGAGTACATAAGGTTACCGTATGGGTCAGAATCCGACTCCACGATAATTAACGAAGTTAATCCCATCTTAAGTTAATTTACGATTAATAAGTGGTACGACCACTCAGAATTAACAGTACTTAACCCTTATTTGATTCGATCAACAAGGCCACGGCCCACCCGCCATCATGAAGGCGCAACCCCAACGTGGTCACGGCCACTTATTGCCAGCTCACGAATCTCACAACTATAAATACTAAGAGAGGAAACCCTAGAAGGGGGACTTCTTCTCCGCCACTACTCACAGAGAGGGGAGAGACACAGAGATACCCATATTATGGGAAAGTGAAACACCATTGTAAGGCTCTGAACCTCTTCATGGAGAGGCAGACCAAACCAATATTATCAATAAAAGGCTTTATTGTTTCTCCTCTTCATTCTGAGTTCTTATTATTGTTTCTTATATTTGGTCTAATGGATTATTACGGTTTGCTATGATTTTTCCGTAATTCATGTATATTATTTTGTACTCATAAAGTGTGTGATAACTTTTGAGTCAAATAATTTGGCGTTGTCTGTGTGGATTTCCTAGCAAAATCGCGTAGTTCTTCCCTGGACCAAAAGGAAAGAAATGCCAAAAAAAAAAAAGAATAACCCCGATCGAACAAGCCAAAAAAGACATCTCAGACAAGGGGAACTCGAAGATCTCAAATCAAGATCCAAGTTCTCTCTCTCTCCGATCTCTGGTAGTGCGAACAAGAAGAAGAACCCCCCCCCCCCTTAAGGGAGAATCCCCGTAAGGCATCTCCCGCATCACTGATACGGGATCCGGCCAGAAACCAGCACTGAGATATCTCGAACCAAGAGCCACCTCAAGAAAACCTACATGCCCCAATTGGGAGGACAACGCATAAATTGCTCAAAGTCTCAAGTAAAAATCGAGCTTCAACACTCAATACCCATAACTTGGAAACTCAGGCCATGCGCCTTCGCCAACATATTCAATTATGGTTGAACCAAGACTCAGGCTATGCGCCTTCGCTATCAAAATTGATTAAGATCAATGACAGTTGAACTGGGACTCAGGCCATGCGCCTTCGCCAACAAGTTCACCTACGGTTGAACCAAGACTCAGGCTATGCGCCTTCGCCATCAAAATAGATAAAGTTCAACGACAGTTGAACTGGGACCCAGACCATGCGCCATCGCCAACAAGTTCAACTATGGTTGAACCAAGACACAGGTTATGCGCCTTCACCATCAAAATTGATAAAGTTCAACGATAGTTGAACTGGGACTAAGGCCATGCGCCTTCGCCAACAAGTTCAACTATGGTTGAACAGAGACTCAGGCTATGCGTCTTTGCCATCAAAATTGATAAAGTTCCATGACAGTTGAACTGGGACTCAGGCCATGCGCCTTCGCCAACAATTTCAACTACGGTTGAACCAAGACTCATGCTATGCGCATTCTCCATCAAAATTGATAAAGTTCAACGATAGTTAAACTGGGACTCAGGCCATGCGCCTTCGCCAACAAGTTCAACTATGGTTGAACAGAGACGCAGGCTATGCGCCTTCGCCATCAAAATTGATAAAGTTCAACGACAGTTGAACTGGGACTCAGGCCATGCGCCTTCGCCAACAAGTTCAACTATGGTTGAACAGAGACTCGGGCAATGCGCCTTCGCCATCAAAATTGATAAAGTTCCACGACAGTTGAACTGGGACTCAGGCCATGCGCCTTCGCCAACAAGTTCAACTATGGTTGACTTGAACCAAGACTGAGGCTATGCACCTTCGCCATCAAAATTGATAAAGTTCAACGACAGTTGAACTGGGACCCAGGCCATGCACCTTCGCCAACATGTTCAACTATGGTTGAACCAAGACTCAGGATGTGCGCCTTCGCCATCAAAATAGATAAAGTTTAACGATAGTTGAACTGGGACTCAGGCCATGCGCCTTCGCCAACAGTTCAACTATGGTTGACTTGAACCAAGACTGAGGCTATGCACCTTCGCCGTCAAAATTGATAAAGTTCAACGACAGTTGAACTGGGACCCAGGCCATGCACCTTCGCCAACATGTTCAACTATGGTTGAACGAAGACTCAGGTTGTGCGCCTTCGCCATCAAAATAGATAAAGTTCAACGATAGTTGAACTTGGACTCAGGCCATGTGCCTTCACCAACAAGTTCAACAATGGTTGAACAAAGACATAGGCTATGCGCCTTCGCTATCAAAATTGATAAAGTTCAACGATAGTTAAACTAGGACTCAGGTCGTGCGCCTTCAGGAACAAGTTCAACTATGGTTGAACCAAGACTAAGGCCATGCGCCTTCGTCAACAAGTTCAACTATGGTTGAACCAAGACTTAGGCTATGCGCCTTCGCCATCAAAATTGATAAAGTTGAATAAAATTTGAACTGGGACTCAGGCCATGCGCCTTTGCCAACAAGTTCAACTATGGTTGAACCAAGACTCAGGCTATGCGCCTTCACCATCAAAATTGATAAAGTTCAACGATAGTTGAACTAGGACTCAGGCCGTGCGCCTTCGCCAACAAGTTCAACTATGGCTGAACCAAGACTAAGGCCATGCGCCTTCGTCAACAAGTTCAACTATGGTTGAACCAAGACTTAGGCTATGCGCCTTCGCCATCAAAATTGATAAAGTTGAATAAAATTTGAACTGGGACTCAGGCCATGCGCCTTTGCCAACAAGTTCAACTATGGTTGAACCAAGACTCAGGCTATGCGCCTTCACCATCAAAATTGATAAAGTTCAATGACAATTCAACTGGAACTCAGGCCACACGCCTTCGCCAACAAGTTCAACTATGGTTGAATAGAGACTCAGGCTATGCGCCTTCGCCATCAAAATTAATAAAATTCCACGACAGTAGAACTAGGACTCAGGCCATGCGCCTTCGCCAAAAAGTTTAACTATGGTTGAACCAAGACTCAGGCTACGCGCCTTCTCCATCAAAATTGATAAATTTCAACTACAGTTGAACTGGGACACAGGCCATGCGCCTTTGCCAACAAGTTCAACTATGCTTAAACCAAGACTCAGGCTATGCGCTTTCACCATCAAAATTGATAAAGTTCAACGATAGTTGAACTGGGACTCAGGTCGTGCGCCTTCGCCAACAAGTTCAACTATGGTTGAACCAAGACTTAAGGCCATGCACCTTCGTCAACAAGTTCAACTATGGTTGAACCAAGACTTAGGCTATGCGCCTTCGCCATCAAAATTGATAAAGTTGAACGATAGTTGAACTGGGACTCAGACCATGCGCCTTCGCCAACAAGTTCAACTATGGTTGAACCAAGACCTAGGTTATGCGCCTTCGCCATCAAAATTGATAAAGTTCAACGATAGTTGAACTGGGACTCAGGCCGTGCGCTTTCGCTAACAAGTTCAATGGTTGCACCAAGACTTAGTCCATGCGCCTTCGTCAACAAGTTCAACTATGGTTGAACCAAGACTTAGGCTATGCGTCTTCGCCATCAAAATTGATAAAGTTCAACGATATTTGAACTGGGACTCAGGCCATGCGCATTTACCAACAAGTTCAACTATGGTTGAACCAAGACTCAGGGTATGCACCTTCGCCATAAAAATTGAAAAATTTCAATGACAGTTGAACCGGGACTCAGGCCAAGTGCCTTCGCCAATAAGTTCAACTATAGTTGAATCAAGACTTAGGCTATGCGCCTTCGCCACCAAAATTGATAAACTTCAACAACAGTTGAACTGCGACTTGGGCCATGCGCCTTCGCCAACAAGTTCAACTATGGTTGAACTATGACTCAGGCTATGCGCCTTCGCCATCAAAATTGATAAAGTTCAATGACAGTTGAAATGGGACTCTGGCCATGCGCCTTCGACAACAAGTTCAACTTTGGTTGAACCAAGACTCAGGCTATGCACCTTCGCCATCAAAATTGATAAAGTTCAACAATAGTAGAACTGCGACTCAAGCCATGCGCCTTCGCCAACAAGTTCAACTATGGTTGAACCAAGACTTAGGCTATGCGCCTTCGCCATCAAAATTGAAAAAGTTCAACTACAGTTGAACTGGGACTCAGGCCAAGCGTATTCGCCAACAAGTTCAACTATGGTAGAACCAAGACTCAAGATAGGCGCCTTCGCCATCAAAATTGATAAAATTCAACAACAGTTGAACTGGGACCCAGGCCATGCGCCTTCGCCAACAAGCTCAACTATGGTTGAACCAAGACTCAGGCTATGTGCCTTCGCCATCAAAATTGATAAAGTTCAACATCAGTTAAACTGGGACTTAGGCCATGCGGCTTCGCCAACAAGTTCAACTATGGTTGAACCAAGACTCATGCTATGCGCCTTCGCCATCAAAATTTATAGAGTTCAACGACAATTGAACTGGGACTCAGGCCATGCGCCTTTGCCAATAAGTTCAACTATGGTTGAACCAAGAATCAGGCTATGTGCCTTCACCATCAAAATTGATAAAGTTCAACGGCAGTTGAACTGGGACTCAGGCCATGCGCCATCGCCAACAAGTTCAACTATGGTTGAACCAAGACTCAGGCTATGCGCCTTCGCCATCAAAATTGATAAAGTTCAACGACTCAGGCCATGCGCCTTTGCCAACATGTTCAACTATGGTTGAACTAAGATTCAGGCCATGCGCTTTCGCCAACAAGTTCAACTATGGTTGAACCAAGACTCAGGCTATGCGCCTTCGCCATCAAAATTGATAAAGTTCAACGATAGTTGAACTGGGACTCGGGCCATGCGCCTTCGCCAACAAGTTAAACTATGGCTGAACCAAGACTCAGGCCATGCGCCTTCGCCAACAAGTTCAACTATGGTTAAACCAAGGCTCAAGCTATGCGCCTTCTCCATCAAAATTGATAAAGTTCAAGGACAGTTGAACATGGATTCAAGCCATGTGCCTTCGCCACCATGTTCAACTATGGTTCTACAAAGACTCAGGCTATGCGCCTTCGCCATCAAAATTGATAAAGTTCAACGATAGTTGAACTGGGACTCAGGCCGTGCGCCTTCGCCAACAATTTCAACTATGGTTGACTCAAGACTTAGGCCATGCGCCTTCGTCAACAAGTTCAACTATGGTTGAACCAAGACTTAGGCTATGCGCCTTCACCATCAAAATTGATAAAGTTCAACAATAGTTGAACTAGGACTCAGGCCATGCGTCTTCGCTAACAAGTTCAACTATGGTTGAACCAAGACTCAGGCCTTGCGCCTTCGCCAACAAGTTCAACTATGGTTGAACCAAGACTCAGGCTATGTGCCTTCGCCATCAAAATTGATAAAGTTCAACGACAGTTGAACTGGGACTCAGGCCATGCGCCTTTGCCAACAAGTTCAACTATGGTTGAACCAAGACTCAAGCTATGCCCCTTCGCCCTCAAAATTGATAAAGTTCAACGACAATTGAACTGGGACTCAGGCCATGCGCCTTCGCCAACCAGTTCAACTATGGTTGAACCAAGACTCCGGCTATCCGCCTTCGCCATCAAAATTAATAAAGTTCAACGACAGTTGAACTGGGACTCAGGCCACGCGCCTTCGCCAACAAGTTCAACTATGGTTGAACCCAGACTCAGGCTTTGCGCCTCGCCATCAAAATTGATAAATTTCAACGATAGTTGAACTGGGACTCATGCCATGCACCTTTGCCAACAAGTTCAACTATGGTTGAACCAAGACTCAGGTTATGCGCCTTCACCATCAAAATTGATAAAGTTCAACGACAGTTGAACTGAGACTCAGGCCATGCGCCTTCGCAAACAAGTTCAACAATGGCTGAACCAAGACTCAGGCCATGCGCCTTCACCAACAGGTTCAACTATGGTTGAACCAAGACTCAGGCTATGTGCCTTCGCCATCAAAATTGATAAAGTTCAACGACAGTTGAACTGGGACTCAGGCCATGCGCCTTCGCAAACAAGTTCAACTATGGTTGAACAAAGACTCAGGCCATGCGCCTTCGCCAACAAGTAAAACTATGGTTGAACCAAGACTCAGTCTATGTGCCTTCGCCATCAAAATTGATAAAGTTCAACGACAATTGAACTGCGACTCAGTCCATGCGCCTTCGCCAACAAGTTCAACTATGGTTGAACCAAGACTCAGGCTATGCGCCTTCGCCATCAAAATTGAAAAAGTTCAACGACAGTCGAACTGGGACTCAGGCCATTCGTATTCGCCAACAAGTTCAACTATGGTTGAACCAAGACTCAAGATAGGCGCCTTCGCCATCTAAATTGATAAAATTCAACAGTTGAACTGGGACTCAAGCCATGCGCCTTCGCCAACCAATTTAACTATGGTTGAACCAAGACTCAGACTATGTGCCTTCGCCATCAAAATTGATAAAGTTCAACGACAGTTAAACAGGGCCTCAGACCATGCGCCTTCGCCAACAAATTCAACTATGGTTGAACCAAGACTCAGGCTATGCGCCTTCGCCTTCAAAATTGATAAAGTTCACTGACAATTGAACTGGGACTCAGGCCATGCGCCTTCGCCAACAAGTTCAACAATGGTTGAACCAAGACTTAGGCTATGCGCCTTCGCCATCAAAATTGATAAAGTTCAATGACAATTGTACTGGGACTCAGGCCATGCGCCTTTGCCAACATGTTTAACTATGGTTGAACCAAGACTTAGTCTATGCGCCTTCACCATCAAAATTGATAAAGTTCAACGATAGTTGAACTGGAACTCAGGTCGTGCGCCTTCGCCAACAAGTTAAACTATGGTTGAACCAAGACTTAAGGCCATGCGCCTTCGTCAACAAGTTCAACTATGGTTGAACCAAGACTTAGGCTATGCGCCTTCGCCATCAAAATTGATAAAGTTGAACGATAGTTGAACTGGGACTCAGGCATTGTGCCTTCGCCAACAAGTTCAAATATGGTTGAACCAAGACTCAGGCTATGCGCCTTCGCCATCAAAATTGATAAAGTTCAACGATAGTTGAACTGGGACTCAGGCCGTGCGCCTTCGCCAACAAGTTCAACTATGGTTGAACCAAGACTTAGGCCATGAGCCTTCGTCAACAAGTTCAACTATGGTTTAACCAATACTTAGGCTATGCGCCTTCGCCATCAAAATTGATAAAGTTCAACGACAGTTGAACTGGGACTCAGGCCATGCGCCTTTGCCAACGAGTTCAACTATGGTTGAACCAAGACTCAGGCTATGCACCTTCGCCATAAAGATTGATAAATTTAAACGACAGTTGAACTGGGACTCAGGCCATGCGCCTTCGCCAACAAGTTCAACTATGGTTGAATCAAGACTTAGGCTATACGCCTTTGCTACCAAAATTGATAAAGTTCAACGACAGTTGAACTGGGACATGGGCTATGCACCTTCGCCAACAAGTTCAACTATGGTTGAACCATGACTCAGGCTATGCGCCTTCGCCATAAAAATTGATAAAGGTCAATGACAGTTGAACTGGGACTCTGGCCATGCGTATTCGCCAACAAGTTCAACTATGGTTGAACCAAGACTCAGGATAGGCACCTTCACCATCAAAATTGATAAAATTCAACAACAGTTGAACTGGGACTCAGGCCACGCGCCTTCGCCAACAAGTTCAACTATGTTTGAACCAAGACTCAGGCTATGTGCCTTCGCCATCAAAATTGATAAAGTTCAACGACAGTTAAACTGGGACTCAAGCTATGCGCCTTCGCCAACAAGTTCAACTATGGTTGAACCAAGATTCAGGCTATGCGCCTTCACCATCAAAATTGATAAAGTTCAACGACAATTGAACTGGGACTCAGGCCATGCGCCTTCGTCAACAAGTTCAACTATGGATGAACCAAGACTCAGGCTATGCTCCTTCGCCATCAAAATTGATAAAGTTCAACAGCAGTTGAACTGGGACTGAGGCCATGCGCCTTCGCCAACCAGTTCAACTATGGTTGAACCAAGACTCAGGCTATACTCAGGCTATGCGCCTTCGCCATCAAAATTGATAAAGTTCAACGATAGTTGAATTAGGACTCAGGCCATGCGCCTTCGCCAACAAGTTCAACTATGGTTGAACCAAGACTCAGGCTATGCGCCTACACTATCAAAATTGATAAAGTTCAACGACTGTTGAACTGGGACTCAGGCTATGCGCTTTTGCCAACAAGTTCAACTATGGTTGAACCAAGACTCAGGCCATGCGCCTTCGCCAACAAGTTCAACTATGGTTGAACCAAGACTCAGGCTATGCACCTTCGCCATCAAAATTGATAAAGTTTAACGATAGTTGAACTGGGACTCAGGCCATACGCCTTCGCCAACAAGTTAAACAATGGTTGAACAAAGACTCAGGCCATGCGCCTTCGCCAACAAGTTCAACTATGGTTGAACCAAGACTCAGGCTATGCGTCTTCGCCATCAAAATTGATAAATTTCAATGACAGTTGAACTGGGACTCAGGCCATGCGCCTTCGTCAACAAGTTCAACTGTGGTTGAACCAAGACTCAGGCTATGTGCCTTCGCCATCGAAATTGATAAATTTTAACAAAAGTTGAACTTTGGCTCTGGCCATGCGATTTCGCCAACAAGTTCAACTATGGTTGAACCAAGATACAGGCTATATGCCATCACCATCAAAATTTATAAAGTTCAACGACAGTTGAACTGGGACTCAGGCCATGTGCCTTCGCCAACATGTTCAACTATGGCTGAACCAAGACTCAGGCCATGCGCATTCGCCAAAAAGTTCAACTATGGATGAACCAAGACTCAGACTATGCGCCTTCGCCATAAAAATAGATAAAGTTCAACGACAGTTGAACAGGGACTCAGGCCATGTGCATTCGCCAACAAGTTCAACTGTGGTTGAACCAAGACTTAGGCTATGTGCCTTCACCATCAAAATTGATAAAGTTCAATGACAGTTGAATTGGGACTCAGGCCATGCGCCTTCGCCAACAAGTTCAACTATGGTTGAACAAAGACTCAGGCTATGCGCCTTCGCCATTAAAATTGATAAAGTTCCACGATAGTTGAACTGGGACTCAGGCCATGCGCCTTCGCCAACAAGTTTAACTACGGTTGAACCAAGACTCAGGTTAGGCGCCTTCGCCATCAAAATTGATAAAGTTCAACGGCAGTTGAACTGGGACTCAGGCCATGCGCCTTCGCCAACAAGTTCAACTATGGTTGAACCAAGACTCAGGCTATGCGCCTTCGGCATCAAAATTGATAAAGTTCAATGATAGTTGAATTGGGACTCAGGCCATGCGCCTTCGCTAACAAGTTCAACTATGGTTGAACCAAGACTCAGGATATGCGCCTACGCCATCAAAATTGATAAAGTTCAACGACTGTTGAAGTGTGACTTAGGCCATGCGCCTTTGCCAACAATTTCAACTACGGTTGAACCAAGACTCAGGCCATGCGCCTTCGCCAACAAGTTCAACTATGGTTGAACCAAGACTCAGGCTATGCACCTTCGCCATCAAAATTGATAAAGTTTAACGATAGTTGAACTAGGAATCAGGCCATGTGCCTTCGCTAACAAGTTAAACTATGGTTGTACAAAGACTCAGGCTATGCGCCTTCACCAACAAGTTCAACTATGGTCGAACCAAGACTCAGGCTATGCACCTTCGCCATCAAAATTGATAAATTTCAATGATAGTTGAACTGGGACTCAGGCCATGCGCCTATGCCAACAAGTTCAACTGTGGTTGAACCAAGACTCAGGCTATGTACCTTCGCCATCGAAATTGATAAATTTCAACGAAAGTTGAACTTTGACTCAGGCCATGCGCTTTCGCCAACAATTTCAACTATGGTTGAACCAAGATACAGGCTATGCGCCTTCACCATCAAAATTTATAAAGTTCAACGACAGTTGAACTGGTACTCAGGCCATGTGCCTTCGCCAACAAGTTCAACTATGGCTGAACCAAGACTCAGGCCATGCGCCTTCGCCAACAAGTTCAACAATGGATGAACCAAGACTCAGGCTATGCGCCTTCACCATAAAAATAGATAAAGTTCAATGACAGTTGAACTGGGATTCAGGCCATGCGCATTCGCTAAAAAGTTCAACTATGGTTGAACCAAGACTTAGGCTATGTGCCTTCACCATCAAAATTGATAAAGTTCAATGACAGTTGAACTGGGACTCAGGCCATGCGCCTTCGCCAACATGTTCAACTATGGTTGAACAGAGACTTAGGCATTGCGCCTTCGCCATCAAAATTGATAAAGTTCCACGATAGTTGAACTGGGACTCAGGCCATGCGCCTTTGCCAACCAGTTCAACTATGGTTGGACCAAGACTCAGGCTATGCGCCTTCGCCATTAAAATTGATATAGTTCAACGACAGTTGAACTGGGACTCAGGCCATGCGCCTTCGCCAATAAGTTCAACTATGGTCGAACCAAGACTCACGCTATGCGCCTTCGCCATCAAAATTGATAAAGTTCAATAACGGTTCAACTGGGACTCAAGCCATGCGCCTTCGCCAACAAGTTCAACTATGGTTGAACAAAGACTCGAGCTATTCGCCTTCTCCATCAAAATTGATAAAGTTCAATGACAATTGAACATAGACTCAGGCCATGCGCCTTCGCCACCAAGTTCAACTATGGTTGAACAAAGACTCAGACCATGCGCCTTCGCTATCAAAATTGATAAAGTTCAATGATATTTGAACTGGGACTCAGGCCGTGCACCTTTGCCAACAATTTCAACTATGGTTGAACTAAGACTTAGGCTATGCGCCTTCACCATCAAAATTGATAAAGTTCAACAATAGTTAAACTAGGACTCAGGCCATGCGCCTTCGCCAATCAGTTCAACTATGGTTGAACCAAGACTCAGGCTATGCGCCTTCGCCATCAAAATTGATAAAGTTCAGCGACGGATGAACAGGGACTCAGGCCATGCGCCTTCGCCAACAAGTTCAACTATGGTTGAACCAAGACTCAGGCCATGCGCCTTCGCCAACAAGTTCTACTATGGTTGAACCAAGACTCTGGCTATGCGCCTTCGCTATCAAAATTGATAAAGTTCAACGATAGTTGAACTGGGACTCAGGCCGTGCGCCTTCGCCAACAATTTCAACTATGGTTGAACCAAGACTTAGGCCATGTGCCTTCGTCAACAAGTTCAACTATGGTTGAACCAAGACTTAGGCTATGCGCCTTCACCATCAAAATTGATAAAGTTCAACAATAGTTGAACTAGGACTCAGGCCATGCGCCTTCGCCAACAAGTTCAACTATGGTTGAACCAAGACTCAGGCTATGCGCCTTCGCCATCAAAATTGATATAGTTCAGCGACGGATGAACTAGGACTCAGGCCATGCGCCTTCGCCAACAGGTTCAACTATGGTTGAACCAAGACTCAGGCCATGCGCCATCACCAACAAGTTCAACTATGGTTGAACCAAGACTCAGGCTATGCGCCTTCGCCATCAAAATTGATAAAGTTCAATGAAGTTGAACTGGGACTCAGGCCATGCGCCTTCGCTAACAAGTTCAACTATGGTTGAACCAAGACTCAGGCTATGCGCCTTCGCCATCAAAATAGATAAAGTTCAACGACAGTTGAACTGGGACTTAGGCCATACGCCTTCGCCAGCAATTTCAAGTATGGTTGAACCAAGACTCAGGCTATGCGCCTTTGCCTTCAAAATTGATAAAGTTCAATGACAGTTGAACTGGGACTTAGGCCATGCGCCTTCGCCAACAAGTTCAACTATGGTTGAACCAAGACTCAGGCTATGTGCCTTCGCCATCAAAATTGATAAAGTTCAACGATAGTTGAACTGGGACTCAGGCCATGCGCCTTCGCCAGCAAGTTCAACTATGGTTGAACCAAGACTCAGGCTATGCGCCTTCGCTATCAAAATTGATAAAGTTCAATGACAATTGAACTGGGACTCAGACCATGCGCCTTCGCCAACAAGTTCAACTATGGTTGAACCAAGACTCAGGCTATGCGCCTTCGCCATCAAAATTGATAAAGTTCAACGACAGTTGAACTAGGACTCATGCCATGCGCCTTCGCCAACAAGTTCAACTCTTGTTGAACCAAAACTCAGGCTTCGTGCCTCGCCATCAAAATTGATATATATCAACGATAGTTGAATTGGGACTCAGGCCGTGCGCCTTCGCCAACAAGTTCAGCTATGATTGATCCAAGACTCAGGCTATGCACCTTCGCCATCAAAATTGATAAAGTTCAATGATAGTTGAACTGGGACTCAGGCCATGCGCCTTTGCCAACAAGTTCAACTATGGTTGAACCAAGATTCAGGCCATGCGCCTTCGCCAACAAGTTCAACTATGGTTGAACCAAGACTTAGGCTATGCGCCTTCGCTATCAAAATTTATAAAGTTCAACGATAGTTGAACTGGGACTCAGACCATGTGCCTTCGCCAACAAGTTGAACTATGGTTGAACCAGGACTCAGGCCATGCGCCAACAAGTTCAACTATGGTTGAACCAAGACTCAGGCTATGCGCCTTCGCCATCAAAATTGATAAAGTTCAACGACAGTTGAACTGGGAATTAGGCCATGCGCCTACGCCAACAAGTTCAACTATGGTTGAACAAAGACTCAGGCTATGTGTCTTCCCTATCAAAATTGATAAATTTCAAAGACAGTTGAAAAGGGACTCAAGCCATGCGCCTTCGCCAACAAGTTCCACTATGGTTGAACCAAGACTCAGGCTATGTGCTTTCGCCATCAAAATTTATAAAGTTCAACGACAGTTGAACTGGGACTCAGGCCATGCGCCTTCGCCAACAAGTTCAACTATGGTTAAACCAAGACTCAGGCCATGCCCCTTCGCCAACAAGTCTAACTATGGTTTAACAAGGACTTAGGCTATGCGCCTTCGCCATCAAAATTGTTAAAGTTCACGACAGTTGAACTGGGACTCAGGCCATGCGCCTTCACCAAAAAGTTCAACTATGGTTGAACCAAGGTTCATGCTATGCGCCTTCGCCATCAAAATTGATAAAGTTCAACGATTGTTGAACCGGGACTTAGGCCATGCGCCTTCACAAACAGGTTCAACTATGGTTGAACCAAGACTCAGGCAATGCGCCTTCGCCATCAAAATTGATAAAGTTCAACGACAGTTGAACTGGGACTCAGGCCATGCGCCTTCGCCAACAAGTTCAACTATGGTTGAACTAAGACTCAGGCAATGCGCCTTCGCCATCAAAATTGATAAAGTTCAACAGTTGAACTGGGACTCAGGTCATGCGCCTTCGCTAACAAGTTCAACTATGGTTGAACCAAGACTCAGGCTAGGCGCCTTCGCCATCAAATCCTACGAGTTCGACCTCGCTCGAACCATAAGGCTAGACGTCTTCGTCCTCAAATCTAATAGGTTCAACCACAGTCGAACCGGGACTCGGACCAAGCTCCTTCACCATTGAACTAAGCAAAACCCAACTGCCAACGAATCAAGGCACAGGTTAGACACCCTCGCTACTCAAGTAAGTACGCCCAATTCAAACTAAGATTAGTAGCACGTAAAGTTCGGCCCCGGTCAAACAACAAGGCCGCATTTTTTATCACCACGGCCAGTAGTTCGACCGTGCCCGATCTGGGACTAAGGCTAAGTGTCGCTATCGCCAAGCAACGGCTCCGACTCGCTCACCCCGAGTCGAAGAAGAGAAGTCGTCAACAATCAAAAACTAACATGTCTACCAGAGAAACTCAAAGGCAAATCACCCCTTCGGAAAGGGGTCATCCCCGCTTACAACTCAAAGACAAAACAAATATAAGGCAAACAGCAGAAAGGAAATCTCATTTAGCTACAAAGTTAATTGCGGTTCATCCCTGCTTACACCAGGCCAAGGCCGGTCAATAAAAAAAAGAAGAAGAAAAACAAAAAAAACAAATGCTAAAGGGCGAACAAGACAAGAAAAATGCATAACCTTTTACTCGGCACCATCAGTGCCACCATCTGCGCCATCGTCAGCCTCTGGCGTCGCCACATCAAAACCACAGTCAATACGGGCCTCACGAGCCTTTTGACGCGCTCCCTCGAAAGTAGCTTTGGCCACGATGCCGACCTCCCACAAATTCTTATATACATCACGTTGGGCCTCAGTAAAAACCCAAAGTTCGCGAGCCTGGCTGGAAGAAGCGGTCTGGTCCCGTAGGCGCTGATTCTCTTCTTCCAAGGCCATAATCCGGTCCTCCATAACTTGGGCATCCTGCTCAAAAACACCGATCCGCTCCTCGAGGTTCGCCTCCTTAAAAGTCGCCTTAGCCCTCTCCAGCGCCAGCTAGGACTGGTGCGCGCGGATAACCTCCTTCAACGCCTCAGCCCTCGACGAGGCATCCCTCACCTGAAGCTTCAAAGCTGCGAATTCACCCCCCATGCCGCTGCGGTCTCCGCCTCTTTAGCCTGGCCCTGGCGCTCACATTCAACTGCAGCCCTCTTCCCCGCCTCGAGCTCCTCGTCCTTCCGATGGAGCTGCTCCTCAAGAGCACTTATCTTGCCAGGTGCTTGCTGCATCTGAAGCTCCCGCCTCGCCAGTTCCTCGACCAGGGCCTATCTACGGGGATCATTCCTCAAGCGCGCGCGCATCTCCCGGCATCGATCTCGGCAGCGACGATATTTCTTTAACGCCCACAAAAATATCCCCGAGCGGATGTTAGCTCAACGGGTGCTCTCCACCTCCAACAAATAAGACTGCAAAGCAAAGGAAACGATTAGGATAAAAAGCAAACTAAGGCAAAGAAGAAGCAAACCGACGTCATATTACGTACCCTCAAGCCCATTACGGCCACCTCATTCATCAGCCTGGTATCCGTGACGTCCCTCAACGACGCATTCCCGGCCTCCGAGCATAGCAGCCCAAACTGCAGCACCAAACTCTCCCCTTGGAGCAATAAGTTCAAATCCGTGGGGACCTCGATGAGGTGAGACCTCCCCTCTGCGCGCACCGCCGAATTTGTAAAGCCTTCCCGGAACATGCGGATGTCATCGGGGTCAAAATCAGATTCGGACTCATACTCATCTCCTGCAGCATCCCTTCCTCCTTCCACCACTGGCGAGGTAGAATCACCTGCCGTAACCATCAATGGAGCACTTGATTCGCCAACCTTAGCAGCCGCTGAGGAACTACCTTCCATCTCAGCGACTGGAGCCACCAACTGAGTCGCCGAAGCAACGGTATCATCACGGCCTAAGCCAACCGGGGCAACCCCCATTGCGTGTTCACTCTCAAGGGCAGGCACTCCAGCTGCACTCTCTTCCCCATCCGCCGGAGGGGAGTCCAAATTAATCACCACATGAGGAGCGGCGTGAACACGACCCTGCGCCTTATCAATGGCCTCTCCTCCTCCCCATCTGATGGCGAGTCCTCTCTAGGGCGCACCACCCCCGATGGCCCCTCGTCCCGCTTTGTGGCCCGTGCAGGAGAAGGAGCCGCTGAAGATTCAACTGACGCCACCCTCGATACTGGGCGCGACACCAATGTTGTAGTAAGCCGAGCAATCGCACCCGGCTGGCGGAAGGCTAATTGAGGGGCCCTAACACGGCGTGCCCTCCCTGATCACAGAAAAGCAAAGTTGATGAATAAAATTGAATCAAAGCGGAACAGAAGAAGAAATCAACTTTTCACCTGTAACAAGCCTACGGCCATGCCTCTCCCAGAAAGAAGCCCATGTGCATATCCCTTCCGTATGGGGGAGCAAGGCCTCAACCCACCTGCGTATCCCAGCTAACGAAGATAGCGGCGACTTTTCGGCTACAAAATTGACACGAGTTAGTGCTTACGAGCACAAAACGTAAGGAGGGGTGGAAAAGAGAATTCAATGATTAAAGAACAGTGCATGATTCCAAGCCTTTGGGAACCCAGTGGGCACGCCACTAAATGTTCAGTCCTAATGTAAAAGAAGTGCTCAAAAGGGCGAGGGTCGACCTCGTCATCCAATTTCGCTGTCAGGCCCTTTGACCCACGAGGGCACTCGTAAATCATGGCGCCGCGAACTCTCTGGGGAGCGTAGACACTGAGCACATATTGAAGCGTAACCTCCCTACCGGCCAGTTTTGCATACTTGATAAACATTGCTAGCAATTTGTAAAGAGAAGGAACAAGCTGACCCGGGCATATCTTGTAATAACGACAGAAATCAACCACCAGCGCTGGGAGTGGGAGCTTAAACCCCAACTTGAAGGGATAGGCATAAAAGATGCAGTATCCCCTGCGGTCAGTGTGGACCCTCTCCTCGCTTCTGGCAAGAACGATGTCAGCATAGCCGAGGATGAATCACTGTTCCCGTAGTTGGGCCATCCCAATTTCCCCCATTAACGGGGCTTCATCCACCGGATCCTCCCCACCATCGACAGTGAAATCAATCACCGGACCTCCGGGCCAAGGTACTATCTCGTCAACCGATGGAACTTCACCGGTCTCTACCTGTTCTACACCTCCCATTGCCGGAGATGGCCCTTCAACTACCGGAGAATTGACCGAAAAACCCATCGAAAGAGCATCATGGGAGGAACTGCCTGCCATTGTTGATTCACTAACGAGAAAGGAATAAAGTTTGGTGGACAAGACGGAAGTTATCACGATCAAAGAAAGAAAGATGAAGGTGAGTTAGCAGGAGGAAAAAGTTTCTTCAGAATCACTCTCAGATGAACAATGAAAATATGAGAAGTAAATGCCTCAACCCACCTTTATAGGCAACATAAATGGCTTTCGCGAAACCCAATAGCCATCATTAACTACATGACCAACTGTAAAACGGTTCGGTTTATACCGAAACGTGCGTCATTATGAAAGGCTTTACGAAGCGACTTCTCAGTCACCCACAAGTGCCTCGCCGTCAAAATAATTGTGACGGCCTACGAACGCTGAAAAGATATTCCGTGCGCCTTCAAAACTCTGGACGTTGCCAAAAACGTACCAAGCGTACCCTTGTTCCCCTCGGCCGCACCACACACGGCCCGTTCGCCGTAGTCGACGGTTATGCTCCCAAACAAATGTGTGGACCAGAGCGTCACGAAGCTTGATCTCACTCGAATTAAGTTAAAAGGTCAAGTGCCTTCGCCAAGAAGAAGCATTCAATCTTGATCGAACGACGACTTGATAATACGATAACAAAACACTGACGATCTACAAGGCTAAGGGCCGTCGCCAAAGGGAATTCGGCTTCAACCGAAGCGACAGTCGACCTCCCTATCTGAGTTTCTCAAACCACAATCGATGAAGTCCACTCATCGAGCTCGGCCAAGGTACGATCTCAATAAGTGGAGGGACTAACAGTATGGGTCAGAATCCGACTCCACGATAATTAACGAAGTTAATCCCGTCTTAAGTTAATTCAAGATTAATAAGTGGTACGACCACTCAGAATTAACGGTACTTAACCCTTATCTGATTCGATCAACAAGGCCACGACCCACCCGCCATCATGAAGGCGCAACCCCAACATGGTCACAGCCACTTATTGCCAGCTCACGAAGCTCACAACTATAAATACTAAGAAAGGAAACCCTAGAAGGGGACTTCTTCTTCGCCACTTCTCACAGAGAGGGGAGAGACACAGAGATACCCATATTATGGGAAAGTGAAATACCATTTTAAGGGCTGAACCTCTTTATGGAGAGGCACACCAAACCAATATTATCAATAGAAGCTTTTATTGTTTCTCCTCTTCATTCTGAGTTCTTATATTTGGTCTAATAGATTATTACGATTTGCTATGATTTTCCCGTAATTCGTATATATTGTTTTGTAACTTTTGAGTCAAACAGTTACTATTTCTTTCTAAATACTACTACTAATATTAATAATAATAATTTGGGGTGTTATGCTTGTTGGTCTCAAACAACATCCAAAAGTGGACCAAACAGGAGGGTCTCTGGTCATCATTATAACTTAAAAACACACTATTACTTGCATACATCTCTTTCACCATTTGGTTTGTTTTCCCCATCTAAATTTCTGGTACCTGACCTCGAAAACCGAACTACTCCCAATTTAACCAAACACTTCTCTCTCTTTTAAGTATATATTGAACTTCACCCTTTTCCTTTTAACTCAACCTCAATTCTCATAAAATCCCCCGCCGGCGCCAAAAAAAAAAAATACTCGCCGGAATCTTTTACAAAAATGACACAGCTTATTTCTGAAGAGAAAGATGAGTGTGGGTATTCTAGTAACAGGACAGTTGTTGTTGGAGTGAAGCTGGACGGAGCAAGTAGAGAGCTATTAACATGGGCTCTTGTTAAAGTTGCTCAACCTGGTGATCTTGTCATTGCTCTTCATGTTCTTCACAATAATGGTATCTTTCTTCTTCTTTTTCTCAACCATTTAAATTACTTACTTTTCTTCATTTCCAACTTTTTATTTTGGGGGTGCCATTTTTTGCCCTCTTCTTTACTTTCATTTTCTCCAATTCTTGTTTCTTCCGCTTTAAAACTACTGGATTTTTGGGACCATTTTCTGTAAAATTATTTTGGAAAGTCATCTTAGCTTGTTAAAAACATTAAAAAAAAGTTTTGGGGTTTTCTTCCTCACCTATCTTTGCTTTTAATTTTTCTTTAAATCTCGTTTCTTTGAGCTGAAATTGGATTTAAAGTAAGCTTTTTTACTTCCCTGAAAATTGAAGCTGGAAAATTTTCGAAATCATTTCTCTTTTTATCTTGGTTGTTTCTTCCAGTTGAAATTGGGAAGCAAGAATTATTAATTTTTACTTTCTTAAAATGGAAACTTGAAAATAGTGAGACAATTATGTCTCAAAATTTGTTTTCGACATGTTTTTACTTGTGCTTGAAAAAAGAAACTTTTCTTTTCTTGTTATTCTTTCTGTGTGAATTTTTGATTCATTGGTGAAATGGGATTTTCTTTTTGGTACAGAAATTGTGGATCGTAATGGGAAATCGTCATTGTTGTCATTGGTCAAAGCATTTGACTCAGTTCTTGCTGTTTATGAAGGCTTCTGTAATCTCAAGCAGGTAACTTTCTCAAAATTTTCATCATTTCGCCCAATAAAGTTATACTGACTTTTTTTGGCTTATTTTAATTGGAGTATTCTATGTCTAGTGAATATGCTTTATATTACTGAAAACCATTTTCAAGTTTTTGTCGTTTTTTGTGGAGTTGAATTGGATTGTGACATTGTTGGTGGATGGAAATACTGAAGTATTTAACGTTTTTGGTTCTTTTTTTTTTAATTAGGAGTTATCATAATTTTTTTTTTCAGTATGCTTTATCTATTTGATGTCTTGCTGGAGCAAAAGTCTGAATTGTTTCCGGTACCATTGCAGGTGGATCTTAAGCTAAAGATCTGCAGAGGAACATCAATCCGAAAAATTATTGTTCGTGAGGCAAATGCTTACTTAGCAACAGATGTTATACTCGGGACTGCCAGTCATCATACAATCCGTTCGTCAGCTTCAGTTGCAAAGTACTGCGCTAGAAAGTTGCCGAAAGATTGTTCAGTATTGGCTGTTAATAATGGAAAAGTTGTTTTTCAAAGGGAGGCCTCGTTAGCAGCGTATGACAGTTCAAAAGGTTGGCACTGTCGTTTGTTTTTCGGTTCATTGAGCAAGATATGTAATTCATCATAACTGAGTTGCTATGTTTTCTGTTTACTGCTTGTCTATGTAGAACTTGATCATCCCCATGGGAATCGTTTGCTCAGTGTAATTCAGCGGTCACTGACTAAGAACTCTAAAGTATTAAACGACAGTGCCGGGCTGAATCCAACAATTTCCCGCAGGCAAGATGGTTATCAGACTCTGGGTGAGGCATTACTAAAAGCTGCTTTTGTATCATCAAAAGAGAATCCCCGTAAACAGAACTGTTCAGTTTGTTCGCCGGGCTGTCCGTTGCCTGATAAATCTTGCACCCAAACACATGAAGACTCTACAGACAGTAACAGTGATGATAATTCAATGGCTATAGTACCAGTGCAAAAGCAAGAGTCAGGATCTAGTTCAATTTCATTGCTGATAAAGGATTTGCCGGAAGCGAGGCCTGGTTGGCCGTTGCTTCGCCGATCCATTTTATCAAATCGACAAGCTGCTGACACTTTGTCAATAAGAAAACTTTCTGTCGTTCAGTGGGCATTGTGTCTGCCGAGTAGACATCTTTTGTGCATTGAAGACGCAGCCAAGAAAGATCTACACTCAGGTGATAATGATGAAAGTCAAGCTCCTGTACTAGATGAAGAAAGCGGCGCAATTGTTCCTGTCAATCACGAGACGACGTCCTCTAAATCTTCTCAAGATGAATCACCAAGAACATTACCAAGAGAGCTAGAGGGGCTTCATGAGAAGTACTCTGCAACTTGTAGATTGTTTAAGTTCAAGGAACTTCTCTTGGCAACCTTGAGCTTTTCCCCAGGTTTGTGATTTTTTCAGCTTCGGTTTTGCAAGAGGGTTTCAACAGTGCATATTTATAGTTGATGCACATTCATATTCATGATTGTACAGAGAACATTATTGGTAAAGGAGGAAGCAGTCAGGTTTTTAAAGGCTGCCTTCCTGATGGCAAGGAACTTGCTGTGAAGATCTTAAAACAATCCGAAGATGCAGTGGGAGAGTTTGTTTTGGAGATTGAGATTATTACTGCTTTGAGTCACAAAAACATAATCTCCCTATTTGGATTCTGTTTTGAGGACAACCGCCTTCTCCTTGTATATGATTTTCTATCAAGGGGAAGCCTTGAAGAGAACTTACATGGTAAGCTAATAATATTTTCTCAAATTTTGGTTCTTTTCCAGTCATAGTTATTGCTACTGTATTATCCTATACTTTGTGTTTTAAGAGGCAAAGTATTGTCTAGAAGTAAAATAGGGTTATGAACAAAAATAGAAGATTTTAGGTCTTCATTCTTTGACTGGGGAAGTTCATTTAGGTAATAAGAAGGATTCAATTCTGTTTGGTTGGAAAGAGAGATACAAAGTCGCCGTTGGTGTTGCTGAGGCATTAGAATATCTTCACGGCAGAGATGCTCAACCAGTGATCCACCGCGATGTAAAATCGTCAAATATACTACTCTCTGATGATTTTGAGCCGCAGGTGATGCTCTTTTACTCTTTTGCTTCTTCATTTCCTGTCTTCTTTGGAATTCAGATTGCTACTTTGATCTAGCTAGTAGTTTAATTGGCATTTTCCTTTTTCAGCTCTCTGACTTTGGACTTGCTAAATGGGCAACAACCACCTCATCTCATATTACATGCACTGATGTAGCTGGAACTTTCGGGTACGTAACTTCTTTAGCTCTCTAGTCCTGTTCAAACTTAGAGAAACTTGAGGGGAAATCATTTACTTAGGCCCTAGTGGGTTAAGGGAAGATTCTGAATTCGGATACTGTGTTTGATGAATAGTTCATTATTTTGAGGGGTCTCACGCTATTCTATCCTCGTAGAGAGTCTCTCTCTCTTTTTCTTTTTTTGGGTAAGGTCCTCTTAGGACAATCTTTTCTGATCTTGCTCTGCAAATTTTGGTCCCATATTCTGCATCTGGCGAGTCCTGTGCAATAATATTTTTATGGTACTTGGACGCTTCAATGCTTCTAATCCTACACTTAAATCCTATAGTGGAAAAAGAAGATGAAGTTGATTAGTTACATGGTTGTCTCCTCGTCCTTTAGGTCATGTATACATCTGGCACTTTCAAGTTTCAAAAGAAACACCAAGCAAGAAGTTTCATAAAAGAGTATATATATAATTGATTTTGCAGGATTTATTTGATTTAAAAAAATCTTTGCCTATTTTGTTCTTATCAAGTTGAACCATGTGAACTTGTTCAAAGAGAAATAGAATAGAAAATATGTGACGTAGTGTTATTTTCCTCTAATGAATTGTTCTGGTAAATGTGTTTTGCTGCAGTTACTTGGCTCCCGAATATTTCATGTATGGAAAGGTTAATGACAAGATTGATGTCTATGCATTTGGAGTAGTACTTCTTGAGCTTCTTTCAGGAAGAAAGCCGATAAGTAACAATTGTCCGAAGGGTCAAGAGAGCCTGGTTATTTGGGTATGCCTTATGTGCTCATCTGCTTAATTAGTTTCTAACTGAGTCAGTTTTGCATCACAAACTACAACATCGAGTGTCAAATTTTGCAGGCAAAGCCAATTCTGACTTGTGGGAAGTATACCCAATTACTAGACCCACAGTTGAGTTCTGATTATGATCGTGAACAAGTAGAAAGCATGATGCTAGCTGCTGCCCTTTGTATCAGACGAGCTCCACGAGCTCGACCACAAATGAGCATTGTAAGTCATATCCCCTTGTTGATTCTGGTGTTTCTGTACCTGGCGAATACTAGGAGAAATCTTAGGCACATAATGCTTTGACGAATCTTTTTAGCTTCTAAGTAAAATGAGCGATAATCAAGTGCGAAGCATTAGAGTTGGGACGCTTATCATGATGCAATGTTCTTCGACTTTCCTGTTCTTCGTCAATTAGTCTTATGATTAGCACCGAGTTCAAGATTCTTGAAAATTTATTTTTTACTTGAGGACCATGGTTCTTTCCTCTTTAGGATTTTGTATGTGCTACAATATTTGTGAAATCGCCTTGTCCTTGGCTAGATATAGAAGTCTCTAGTGTTTACGCTCCTGGCATATGTAGGTTACGAAGCTGCTCAAAGGTGATGCTGAAACAACCAAATGGGCAAGGTTACAAGTCAATGGTTCAGAAGGATCTGACACAAGGCTACCGATAAATGCCATAGAAGGGGCCGATATGTTGGAAGATGACACTTTTTCACAGTCTAATCTCCGGTCACACCTTAACCTTGCATTGCTCGGTGTTGAAGAGGATTCTCTCTCACTAAGCAGCATTGAGCATAATGTTTCATTAGAGGACTATTTGCGAGGGAGGTGGAGCCGCTCATCAAGCTTTGACTAACCAAATTTCTTCTGGAGATCAAGTACTCATCCCGTTTATGATTCTTGTGTATATTGTCTCTTCATTTTTTACTCACCGCCTTCAACTAGAGGGTCGGTTATTTGGCGGGTTTTGGATGAGAGGTTGTTATCGGTGTGCCCTCCTCCTCCTCCCCCTTAGTCATAACTAGAGAACATTTTGATGTGCAAGTTTTGTGGGAGAAGGGTTCAGTTCTCTTCTCAATAAGAAATCAAGAACTGACCCTTATTTTTCAGGTGTACATGTATAAAACTCTTGTCAAATTGAAAATTATAGTAATAGTTTCCCTGAATTTCTCATCAAAAGCTAATAAAATTTGAGTATTTTTGGTTTGCTCTTGCCTTGTAATACTTGACTGACTCCAACTTTGCTTTAAAAATCATCAGCCTTTTCTTGATCTAAGATGGCAAAATTTTACTAGCTTTCCCTTTGCCCTGTGGGTGGGGGTTACTATCATATTAAATTTCCTCACATGTTTTGTCATTTTTACGTCTGCCTCAGCTAATGAATATAATAGATGTAACATTTTGTCAAGGTCATTGTACCTTCAATAGATGGTCACGGGTTCTAGTCGTGGAAAATTTATTTTACGCAAATGAAGGGTAAGACTGCGTACAATAGATCTTTATTGTCTGGCTCTTCCCCGATCCCGCGCGTAACTGGACATCGGGCGGGGCTTTTTATCGTACCTTCAAAGTAACCAATCTCTTACACCACCACACAAACAAAGAGTTGCAGACTACTGATTCTAATCAAAAGTGAAGTTGTACATCAATGAAAAGTAAAGTGACACATCATTCTCAACTAATGTCCTCATGCCACTGTCACCGACACTTTGTTTTTAATTTCCTCCATAGGTTTCCTTCTATTATTTTTGGGCAAAAGGGTTCTTTAGTCACCAAATTGCCCCACAATAAAGGCTAACAACCAGAAGTTTGGTTTCTTCTTCCACTATGAAGATTGAAAAAGAAAGATAGTTAACATGCCGAGGCTATTATTATAGGCATTGCAAGGAAAGATAGTTTAACAAGTTCTGCAAAGTGCTTTAAAATTCACTTTGATACTTTAAAGAGTTGAAAAGAAATTAATTAGAGATACGAACAATTGACAGCTTGTTTGGATGGTTGTTAGTTATTGTATTGTATCATATTGTTACTTTAAATACGATGTTTATTTTGATTGTTACTTAAATTTTATTATGTCGCATCGTTAAATCCGTTGTTACATAACGGCGAAATATGCCACTTTATGTACCGACCGATTTGGTATGGCCGCGTTGTTACCTTGTCTTTTTCTCTCAATCTCACCTTCATTATTATTAAATAATTTTATTTTATTATTTACCCTACCTTTTTATATAGTAATTTTACCTGTATCATAATTTTTCCTTATTTAATATTACAAGTTTACTCTTCATATTGATAGTGCGTGATATCATGAAACGATAGCAAACAACACAATCTATCCAAACATTGTATTCATCAAACGATATAGTATAATACAATACAATACGATACCATATATTATGAAACGATACGTAACAACAAGCTGTGAATAACACAACCAAGATTTCTCCATCGAATAAAATTTGTGAGCATTTAACTAGACAGGTAGAATAAAGAATAAATTGTGAACAATTGAATGACACATGCAATAGTTGATCATCCCGCAAAAGTTATAAACAATTTAACAAGATAGGTAGAATGAAGATAGTACTAAGTTTAGTCTGTCTAGAAAAACCCGTGAATAGTTAAACAAATTAATACATATAAGATAATTTTATTCGGAAAAACTTGTGAACAATATAGCAAGATAGGTAAAAGGAATCATAATACCAACTTTAGCATGTCCAGCAAAATTTGTGGATTTGCTCACCCGACAAAAATTTGAACAATTTAATAAGATAGATAGAATGAAAATAGTACCAAAGCTGGTCCTTTTCGTTCCTATGACCGATTACTCGCTTGTTCGGTATTGCTAACTATGTAGCTTCGGAAGTTTAGCCGGTATTGAACAAGCGTAATGTTTCCGTTCTTTCTGTTGCGTTGGCTCATGGTTATTTTTGCAAAACTTCCTTAAATAAGGATAAACTATAAACAGTGGCCTCAAATCTTCCTATTTGTGCAAATCGCCCCAATATTCATTGTGTGAGTACAAGCCCATTAAACTAGCTAGTCGATTTGGATCAGCCCAATAAGCATATTGGAAAATGACGTTTTCGTATATATACGAGATTTTAAATTTATTTACCCAGTTTTATCTAAGTTTTTCTATTTACAGAACATAACTAGTTTCTTTTACAAAATATACACAAATTCGATCAAAATCTATAATTTATCTATAAATTAGAAACAATTGTTTTCGTATAGAATTCCGGTCAAAAATTATAATTTATATACAATTTATATACAATTATATTAGTTGTATATATTTTCTACACTCGACATACAAAATATATACAGCTTTCTTAGTCTTCTTCTTCTAGATTCAATCTCCGGCTCTCTCTCTCTCTCTCGGTAAGTTTTTCCCTCTCCCTCGATTTTTTCTTTTTTGCTAAAGCCTCATAGAGAAAAACACATTGTTTGCTGAAATTGGTGTTTGCAATTTTCGTTTTTTCACAGTTCTCTTTTTTATCAAAGCTCGAAAAGCCATAATGAATAAATAGTGGAACAAGTTTGGGATGATTTACTAAAAAAGAAAAGAGTAAATTAGTATGTACCTTTTGATTTATTTGGTGCAACTAATTGTTATTCTTATTATGCTTTTTTACACATTTCATATTAATTTGATAGTTGAATCTAGGTTTTAGATTGTTGTCGAAGAATTTGATTGAATCTAGGTTGTTTGAGATTGTTGTCGAAGAATTTAATTGATTAAATTAGTTGATTGAGATTTGGGATTAATTATTTAAATCTTAATTTGTGATTGGAATTGTAGTACTTAATTATTGTTTAAGACTTTAGTTTAAAATTTATGAAGTTAAGTTTATTGTTGCTTCTTAGTTTATTATTGGAAAGATATTAACTTTTAGTTTATTGACTTGGAATTGTATTAAGTACTTATAGTTTAAAGCTTTAGTTTTAACTTTAATAAATTAAGCTTATTGTTGCTTCCTAATTTATTAATGGATTGATATTAAATTTAAAACTTAATAATTGCTACATTATTTTTTCTTATAAATTTGATAAATATACTATATTAATTAATATAGTATTAAAGCCATGTGTGGACTTTATATGATGAAAAAGAAACAACCAATAAAGAATTATATGACGAAAATAAAAATAGCGATGAAAAATTATACGATGAAGAAAATAAAAATGAAAGAAGTCATGAGGATTAAGATATTTGTGTGTTTTATGACTTGTTCAGTATTTATATGTTATTCCTTCAATTGTAACATTTAACAGAATTACTTTATATTGTTAATGATATCTTTATTTTTTATGTTTATATTGTTATACTTATTATGTATGCTTTGTGTTTATATTTGTTATGTTAAATTAATTTATATGTAAATATTTTATATTCATTACTCAGATGGCTTCTCGCGGTAAAGAATGGAACGTAACACAAGCTTTGATCCAAAAATTATTTTTTTATTAACAAAAAAAAAGCAAAATAGACAATCAACCTGCAGTAAAGGAATCTGAGTCTGACGAAGAGAATGAATATGATCAATAGGAGTAACTATTATTTTGAAAAAGGGAAAGATTGCAGTCTAATACATTATTTTGTATTTAATTAGTAAATCTTATATCAACTTGTAATTAAGTTAAAACTTTATAGGAGGCTAAAAAAGTTTCAAAAATAGTATAGATAAGTAAAAATCTCTATTGGGAAAAAGAAACTTTCAGGTACTAAATTGACAACTAGTTTTCTTCTTTAACGTATCAATCTGTCTATCTAAAAAGCATGAAACCCCTTGGCAAAATGTTGTTTATTTTTTTTTTACCTTTTAAAAATAGAATTTATATTGGATAAAATTGTAATCTAAGTTGCTTTCCTACTATTTAGGATTTTAAAATTAACTAAAATTTTAAATATTAAATCTTTCCTTGTTTGAATTATATATGATAATTCCTAATATTTAGTAATTAAAGTCAAGTAAGATTGAATTTATCTAAGTATGTTACCTATTTGAAACGAATAAAATCATTATTAGGCCGTCATTATGAGTATGCTTTTCACGTTAAATAAACATATAGTTACTTTAAATCATAATAAGAATATATAACTTAAATATCTCTAAAACTAAGAAGAGCCAATATTTTTTGTATACGGTTAAAATCAGGCTTACCCAATTTGGCTATTTGATCGAGACCATGGAACCGGCCGAGGGTCAGTCTCGTAATAGAGTAGGTCATAACACAAAGGTAAAGTATCAAGCTCGAGAATCGAGGTGCTCGTTGAGATCGAGGCCAACAATGATCGAGACCATATATGATAGACTTCGAGCGAAGCGCAATAACGAAAAGACGAGATATCCGTAACCGGTCGAGGATCATGGCAGGAATTTCGGAACAGATCAGATCCGAGACAGTTATTTAGGCTAATCATGGGATTTGCTTCTGTAATTAGAATTATACCATAATTAGGATTCATCTACTATATAAAGAGAAGTCCTCATCATTTGTAGACACCTTACATACACGGATATCAAAGCAACATAATATTTACTTTCTTAATTATCAGCTTATTGTGCCTTCAACTATTCTTGCATAATTAGTTCGAGGGTGTCCGAGCTCGAGGACTCCGTCCAAACGTTCGTTTGCTTTATATTATTGTCAATTTGCATCAGTTATCTTCACATTTATCAATTAATATTAGGTGAAATCAAATATACTTAAAACCACATTATAAGTTTAATTGTTATTCAAATTTTAGGGTAAACAGTTTGGCGCCCACCGTGGGGCTAAGGATAATAGTGATTGCTTAATATTAACCTTCATAACACACATTGCTTTTACACTTATTCTCGTAAGTGTTTTTGATTTCAGGAATCAACATGTCAAACTCTCAAGTAGTACCCACTCACACAGATACCAGCCTTGATCTTCATGGCGAGATGAGCACGTGGTCGCCCCGAGAAACGAAGTATCTCCGATCAAGTTTTCAAAATGCAAGTTTTGGTTGAGCTTAGTTGTCTTCTTGGGGAATGTCGTATCATCTAAGGGCATTCAGGTGGATTCTAAGAAGATTGAGGCAGTCTAAAACTGGCCCAGACCCACTTCAGCTATAGAGATCCAGAGTTTCTTGGGTTTGGCAGGTTATTATCGTCGGTTTGTGGAGGGTTCTCATCTATAGCAACCCCGTTCATCAGGTTGACCTAAAATGGTGCCCCGTTCAGATGGTTAGACGAGTGTGAGGCGAGAAGCTCAAGACAACCTTGACTACGATGCCAGTGTTGGTGTTGCCTACATGTCTAGGATCTTATACGATATATTGTGATGCATCTCGTATTGGACTTGGTGCGGCATTGATGTAGAGTGGCAAGGTGATTACATATGTGTCGCGACAGCTGAAGGTTCACGAGAAGAATTACCATGTTCATAACTTAGAGTTGACAACCATTGTTCATGCACTGAAGATTTGGAGGCACTATCTTTATGGCGTGTTGTGTAAGGTATTCACGGATTATTGAAGTTTGCAATATTTGTTCAAACAAAAGGAGCTCAATTTGAGGCAGAGAAGGTGGATGGAACTATTGAAAGACTATGATATCACCATCCTGTATCATCCCGGGAAGGGCAATGTGGTGGCCGATGCTTTAAGTAGAAAGTCAGTGAGTATGGGCAACCTTGCGTTCATTCTTATCGGTGAAAGACCGCTTGCATTAGATGTTTAGGCTTTGGCCAATCAGTTTGTGAGGTTGTATATTTCTGAGCCAGTCGTGTTCTAGCTCGTACCATCGCTCGGTTTATTGTTTGAGCACATCAAGGAGCGACAATATGCTAACCCTCATTTGTTTGTCCTTAGGGACACAGTGCGACACAAAGATGCCAAGCAGGTTACGATTGGAGATGGAGTTTTGAGGATGCAGGCTCGTGTTTGTATGCCTAATATGAATGGACTTCGTGAGTTGATTCTAGAGGAGCCCACAATTCCCAGTATTGTATTTATCCAGGCGCCGCAAAGATATATCAGGACTTGCGGCAACATTATTAGTGGAGGAGGATGAAGGACATAGTTACATATGTAGCTCGGTTTCTAAATTGTCAGCAAGTAAAGTATGAGCATTAGAGACCTGGTGGTTTCTTCAGAAGATAGATATTTCTGAGTGGAAGTGGGAGTGTATCACTATAAATTTCGTTGTCGGACTCCCACAGACTCAGAGGAAGTTCAATGTCATTTGGGTTATTGTGGGTATTCTGACCAAGTCAGCGCATTTCATTCCTGTGGCAGTTACCTATTCTTCAGAGCGGTTGGTAGAGATTTATATCCGCGAGTTCGTTTGTCTTAACGGTGTTCTCATGTATATCATTTTTGATCAAGGTACGCAGTTTACCTCACATTTCTGGGAGGCAGTACAACATGAATTGGGCATACAGGTTGAGTTGAGGACAATATTTCATACTCAGATGGACGAACAGTTCGAGTGCACTATTCAGATATTGGAGGATATGCTTTGTGCTTGTGTTATTGACTTCATAGGCCCTTGGGATCAGTTCATGCCAGTCACGGAGTTTACCTACAACAACAGCTATCAGTCAAGCATCCAGATGGCTCCCTATGAGGCATTAGATGGTAAACGATATAGATCGCCGGTTCGATGGTTTGAGCCAATGAAGGCTCGGTTATTGGGTACATATTTGGTATAAGATGCCTTGGATAATTTTAAAATCATTCAATATAGACATCGCATAGCTCAGTCCAGGAAGAAGAGGTATGCCGACCGTAAGGTTCGTGATGTTGCTTTCATCGTCGGAGAGAGAGTGCTGCTCTGTGTGTTACCTATGAAGGGTGTAATAAGGTTTGGAAAGAAGGTCAAGTTGAGACCTAGGTACATCAGAACTTTTGAGATTCTTCAGAGAGTGGGTGAGGTGGCTTACAAGCTCGCATTTCCACCTAGTTTGTCAGCAGTTCATCCGGTATTCCATGTGTCCATGCTCTGGATGTACCACGGTGATCCGTCTCATGTGCTAGATTTTAGCTCTGTCCAGTTGGACAAGGATTTGACTTATGAGGATGAGCCGGTGACTATTCTAGCCCGGGAGGTTCTCCAGTTGATATCAAAGAGTTATCCTTCAGTTCGAGTGCAATGGAGAGGTCAGCCCATCGAGGCAACTACTTGAGAGTCAGTGTCGGACATGCGGAGTAGATATATCCATCTTTTCACCAGCTTAGGTACTTTCCTCTATCCATTCGAGGACGAACGAATGTTTTAGAGGTGGAGAATGTGATGACCCGATAGGTCATCTCATGTTTTAGATTCTGTGTTCCGAATTTTCAAGAAGTTTTAAACTTTTATTAAAAATTTCATTGGATTTGGTATTCAATTCATAGTTCTAGGTGTTATTTTGGTAATATGATCGTGCGAGAAAGTTCGTATGATATTTTAGGACTTGTGTGCATGTTTAATTTGGAGCCGTAAGGGATTGAGTGAGTTTTGGATAGGCTACAGGGTGATTTGAACTTAGAGAATCTGGGTTTTATGCAGTTTTAGGTTCCTTATGGTTTCCTTCTTCACATTCGCGGAGGCGCTCTGGCGAACGCGAAGTAAAAAATGGGCCGGGTGGACTTTTCTTCTTCGCGAACGAGAAGGCTGGGTCGCGAACATGAAGCGATGGGGCTTTACCCTTTGCGAAGGAGACCAACTCAATGTGAACGCGTAGCGTTAGGGACATGGGGGAGGGTTCAGTCATCTCTTAATTGCGAACACGAGCAAGGGCTTGCGAACGCTAAGGCTAGGGGACGTAGCTCTTTGCGAACGCGACAATGTTCACACAAACGCGATGAACACCGTCGCCCATTTATTAAATAGTCCCATTACGGGATTTTTGGCCATTCTAAAATTTCAAAACTAAAAGACCTAGAGGCAATTTTTTCAAGATATTTTCTTCCCCAATTTGTTGGTAAGTGATTCTAACTTACTTTCTTTCAATTACCCATTACATTTCATGAGTTTTCAACCTAAAATCTAGGATTTTCATGGTGAAAATTGGGAGTTTGGATAGAATTAAGGATTTTTATATAATTGGAATTTAGACCTCGAAATGAGGTTGGATTTTGAAACAAATTGTATAATCGGGCTCGGGGTTAAATGGGTAACTGAAATTTGGTCCGAACCTCGGGTTTTGATCAAGCGGACGCATGGTCGATTTTTGACTTTTTGGGGGAAAGTTTGGGAAACATAAATTTATGTATTGTAGTTGATTCCTTTAGTAATATTGATGTTATTGAGTTAACTATGGCTAGATACGAGTGGTTTGGAGGCGAATTCTAGGGGAAAAGCCCCGGTAGAGTTTTGAATTGACTGCGGAGTGAGGTAAGTGTTGTGTCTAACCTTGACTTGAGGGAATTAGGAACCCTCAGACTATATGCTATGTGATTCTCATGTGAACGGCGTATATTCAAGGTGAAGAATACTTATACGCCGCCGAATAATCCATTTTCCTCGATTTACTTATTTTTCTTAATTACTTCCTTTCCTGCCTTAACTGTTACATGCTCTATATGCTTTCTATGCTTAATTGCTATATGTTGTTCAATATCTTCTCCTGTTCACGATTTTAGTTCTTACATAGTTTCATGACTCCCTGTTATTTATTTAAGTTGACTTACTTACACCTTCTAATTGTCAATTGTTGGATTGGTCTCTGTGTTTAGTATTACTCTTGTAGATTTCTTCACTTTACAAGTTCCCTTCTGGTTTAGTTTGGTATTTACTGACTGTAAAAACTTTGTGGTAGAATTATTAATTTGATTGTGCTTTGAGTATTTGGTACTGATATGGTGGGATCGGACTATACACCATAGCAGGTGTAATAAGGATGGATTATGGTGGAATAAGGGTGAATACATTCTATACAGTGGGATCGAGTTTCACGCCGCAGCAGGTGGAATAAAGGTGCATTGATACGACAAAATAAGGGTGAATTATGATATTGATATTGACATATGGTGGGATTGGGTTGAGCAATATATATATATATATTACTTACTGTTGATATTATTATGGTAAAATAAGGGAGGATCTTGTGTTGTCTGGTGGGATCGGGTTGCGCGCCGCAACAACCTATATATTTCCTTTTCTTGAGTTGTATTGGTTTTTTGGTATTTGTATTTGAACCATTAATGATTGGTAATTCTGGACTATTTTGGTGTATTCTTGAGGTTGTCATTATCATTTTCAATTATTTTCAATTGATTGTTTAATTCCGTTCAGTATTTCTATTATTCTGTCATTATTATATATATTGCGTACAGGTTTTAGTGTAGGCGACCCGCCTTAGCCTCGTCATTACTTCGTCGAGGTTAGGCTCGGCACTTACTAGTACATGGGGTCGGTTGTACTGATACTACACTCTATACACTATGCAGATTTTGGAGTCGGTCCCACCGGCGATTATTAGCGTGCTCAGATTGGATATTTGCGGAGACTTGAGGTACGGCAGTTTAGCACCCGCAGCTCCTGGAGTCCCCATCTTCTTTCTGTTTAGCTGTATATTTTTATTCAAACAACTTTGTATTTATTTCAGACCCTTATATGTATTACTCTAGAAGCTTGTGCACTTGTGACACCAGGTTCATGGACTTGTAATAGATGTTTGGCTGGTTTAGCTTCCGCATTTACACTTAGAATATTTCAGTTATTTCAATTCTTTATTAATGTTATCCTTTAAATCGTTAAAAAAAGTAAATTGTTCTAAGTTGGTTGCCTATCAAGTGAAATGTTAGGCTCCATCACGATCCCGCGGTGGGAACTTCGGGTCGTATCACTTATTTCTTTGAATTTTTAATTTTTATGTGTGTTTGGCTAATTTTGGTAAGTTTATAATTAATGGTTAGAGGTTGGTAAGTTGGTACTTTTTTGGGACATTTATATAAGATTCTCTTTTCTTAAAGGGTGTGCCAAATGCAAAAAAAAATTATTATTAAGAATTTCACATTCATTTGGCATTATAACAAGCATCAATTTTATGCTAAAGTTAGTGGTGCACCCATAATCTTAAAATCCTAGATCCGCCTCTATTGCTTTTATGGTTAGAGAGAGAGAGTATATATAAAACTATATTTGATACCTCATCCATAAAATTTCATTTCTATCTTGCATCTAATATTGCTAATAACGATTAAAAATATGGAAGGAGATCTATGTGTATTATTCTTGGAGAGAAAAAACCTTATTTCTTTGATTTTTTAATTTGTATGGTGATTCTAATGATGATTCCAAGTTACTTTCCATTCTCCAAAACCTTATTGATATGGGTAAACCCTTCAAATCATTAGATATTCGATTATGACATTATTGTTGAGAGAAGAAACTATAAAACTCGAATTCAAGAGGATTGAACGTCAAAAGGTAATATCTTCATCCTCTAATTGATTATATCATTAGATTAATTATTATAGAATCTAAGTTCATGAGATGTGAGTGATTGATTAATAGAAAAGCTTGAACAATTATATGTTTGGGTTGTTGATTTTTTATTATTGATTAAGGGTATTGTTTATCTTATGTGTGATGAAGAATGATATTGATTATAGCAACTTGAGATTTTTGATATTGATATGGAATTTCATTGACTTTTATTGATATAGATTAAATTTGAAAGGGTTGGCAGATGTTGTATTACGCTCAAGAGCAGGAAGTTAAAGTATGTGAGGCTAACTGTCTATGTTTGGAAATGTTAATGGTTTTCCCTACATTACATTTCTTTTACAACATTACTAATTGCCTCAGAAATATTGTTAAGCCTAGTTCATTGAATAGTTGCAGGACTTCTATTCTTTAGCTTCATAACTCGTTCATGACTTTCATTCTGAACGTTGTAAAATCAATGCGTAATCAATATAGACTTGGGTTTGATACCCATGAGTCTCAGTCTAGATTTCTCAACATGTCATAAACAATTAAAGTTTTTAGTTTTCATAATCAGTTCAAGAATACATGTCTCAGTCTAGTCATATTCAGTATTCCAGTATCACTTAACTCAATTTGATTCAGTATTTCAGCATCACATATTACAGTATGATTCTCAGTTCCTGAATTTAAATTCCTAAATGTTGAACACCTGTAGCTTGACGCCATAGTTTATATGCTTTATGCATATATGGGCATGAGGCCGTAGTTTATGATTTATGCATGTTTGGGCTTGAGGCCGTAGTTGATGCTTTATGTATTTTTGGGTCTGAGGCCATAGTTATATATACGTATACTTGGCCCTGAGGCCGTAGCTTGTGCACATATATATTGGACTCGAGGCCTTAGTCAAACAGGTTGTTAATCATTCAGAAGAGGGAGTATTCATATCCTTACATACTTTTTTCAGTTCGGTTATCAGTTATCATTTCAGTTATCCATTATTAGTTATCAGTTATCATTTCAGTTTCAGCTTCAACAGTTATCATTTCAGTTATCGATTATCAGCTCAGTATCAATTTCAACATTTATAGTTCTTTCTTTCAATTGCTTTAGATACTAGTGCAATTCAAATGTACTGACGTCCCTTTTGTCCAGGGCCTGCATCTCACGATGCATGTAATGATTTACAGGGTGACGATTAAGAGCGCTAAGATTCTCGTACCAGCTATTTGGTGATCCCTAGTTCTTTCGGGCATTATCATTAATTACCTTACAGTCTTCAGTATTTTCAGACAGTTAATGTTTCGGTACTTCATTAGAGGCTTCATAGACTAGAGTAACAGTTAGACAAATTAAAGTCACATGCTTTTCATGTTAAGCACTGTTGGCTATTGATATACTTCAGACTTATGTTAGTGTTTTCGCACATTAATTTATATCATTCAAATTGTCAGTGTATCAACATGCGTTAGTTTATCTTTTGCTTTCAGTATGTTATGATATCACATGTAGTTGATTCAGCCAGCCAGTTGGTTCGTTCGGTCACAGTAGTTAGGCACCAAGCACCGTTTTACGTCCAAGCCCAGATTCGGGACATGACATATAGAAGGGATACACAACGCACGTAACGAAATTTTAGTTAGTTTAAATGTAAAGCTCTTCTAGTTTTTGTCAATTCTTGTCAAACTGATAATTAAGCGTGTCTAACGGGTGGGCTGGGCCGGGCCGGGCCCGAATTTTTTTGACCCGTACGGGTCCGGTTCCGGGCCGGTTACGGGTTAGATTTTAACGGGTTTAACGGGTTCGGGTTAATCCGGGTAAAAATTGAACCATAAGGGTTACGGGTTGAGGGGGCCGGGCCGGGCCGGGTTTAGTGTATTTTTA